>MU784590.1:136394-146877 GCA_026770625.1 Nicotiana glauca
CCCCCATCTTCTTCTTCTTTAACAACTTTCCTCTTTGATGAAGGACCAAGACTATTTCTTGAGACCTCTCTAAAGAGATGCGAGAAGCCGTATTCAACTCGACAGTAACTCCCCGAATAGCAAATTCTGATAAAAAGTGGGGTTGAAATTAGTGTAAAAAAACACATTATACAAAAAAATAATACAAATAACTTTTACCATGAGTTTTTACTTTCCAGCCAAAACGGTTAGAAACTGTCTTCCAAGACCGACGATCCATAGGTGCAGTTTCTAATAACTTGTCTACCCAACCACAAAAATTGGGAACACTCTCCATAACTCCCATGGTTGTTAAAAAAACAAAATTAGAAGAGTTGACAAAGTTGAAGGAAATAGGCATAAAAAAGTTAAAAAGACTTACGTGCAAAATTCCTCTTCTCAGGGAAGGGAACATCATCATCACCCACTAAACTAACAGTAGGGACAACAACAAACCCGGGCATACCAGCCACAGTCTTTATCATCCTCAAGGCTCACCAAAACTCTCTTGCTCCTGGAAACCAGTGTGAAAACACCATTGCAAAAAAAAAAACTAGGGGTATAAAGGTGAATTAAGTGAGGGAAAGTAAAGGGAACACCGACTGTATTGGTCAAGTGCCTCAAACAGGCAACAACATCCATATGATTGGGCTAATTTGACCCTAACATACATCAAATAACCGACAAAACTCAAGAACAATTGGGTCAATTGCTGGTTTAAACCTTAAAGTGAAAGGGTATGTATAAGCAAAAGAAAACCTAGTTAAGTAAGAGGTAATTCTTTGATTTGGGTTAGGGATGATAATGGGAAATTCATCACCCCAATGACAGTCTCTACGAACTATAGGAATCAGAACTTTTGTAATTTGAGTAGGAAAGATATTAGCACGATCTAAACAAGAGACTTGGTTCCTAAGAGATTCTCTATCATGATAAAAAGATAATTCCGCAGGAACTATCTCCTCTACCGTGGGTTCACGAAGCATTTCAGAAGGTTCTTTACCTCTTGAAGAAGCCCTTTGAGAAAGTGAACCCCTAGTTCTTGAAGAAGGGCCAGAACTAGATGAAGGGGCAGAAGATCCACCGCGAACAAACCCTAAAGTACGAAGTCTACCTCCTTTTCTGCTTCTAATAGAGGCATTAGGGAAGGAATCATCTATGGGAACTCTCTCAGGGTTAGGGTTTGAAGAAGACATAGTGAAGAAGGATGATATGAAGAAGAAGCAAATAAAGAGTTGGGAAATTGAGTATACGATAAACTTTATGTGGTAAAGACAAAAAAGGAAGTTATATTTATATTGGTAAACAACCGTCAGAGGGAAAAGTACAATGATGGAAGGACCATAATAATGATAATTGACACTTCGTAAATAGGGAAGCCGAAAAGAAAACCTAAAAAAGTGTTACAAAATTGCAGAACTAATAGAAAGGTAACTCGTGTGAAACGCATTAAGTGGAAGAGACAATTGAAGCGTCAATTCTGTCAAAGCATTAATGGTGACAAAAATTTCTATTTTAATGAAATTCACTTCCCAAATATTCAATTGATGAATAAATGTCAAGTGGGGGAACTATCTGTATTGTGAAAAGTTGAGTTTACATATTAAAGTAGTATGAGGGTGACGTGTCGTGACTCGTAGGCTGGTCAAATGGTCAAGGATTTATGACTAGCCAAAAGGCACGAGTTGCTGTGGATTCTAGCAAAGGTAAAGGAAGAGGCACGGGCAGTTATTCAAAGGATTCAATGCTTGTACCTATTCAAGAAATTGAAGTTCAAGAATCAATAAGAACCAATGGAATGAATCTGACAACACATGAGGATGCCAGAAACATTATAGAATCTGTTATAAATATAATGATTATGTAACATAGCATTCAATATCATCAATGGCCCATAATAGCCTTATTATGACAAAAGAAAGACACATATCTCCAAAATAACTATAAAAGTGAGAAAGCTGAACAATTGTAAACACACGAAAAATCATCTGAATATACTTTGGTTTACTTGTTTTACTCAATTATAGTCTGGCTATCCGAATTGCTTTCTTTTTTACATTCTTGCAATTATCAGTAACCCATGTTCTTCTAAATTATAGCTTCAGTCAAAATTCCATTTTTTGGTTAAACAAATTGGTTCTGTTACCAGGAATCTGATAATCCATTCTATTTTAGCTTAACT
The DNA here is from genome assembly GCA_026770625.1 of Nicotiana glauca. Classification (NCBI taxonomy): domain Eukaryota; kingdom Viridiplantae; phylum Streptophyta; class Magnoliopsida; order Solanales; family Solanaceae; genus Nicotiana; species Nicotiana glauca. The sequence goes on from MU784590.1 coordinate 138,595, forward strand.
TTCTTTGTTGCATCAACCATGTCGAACAACAATGACAATGTCCAAGGAAACCAAGAAAACCAAACAAACCAACAACTTCAAGGGGATCTGCAAGACAATAACGTACTAATTCCTTCTCCATGAGTCTCTCCATAGCAGTCTCGAGAAGGCACTCCTGATGGATCTCATACAAATGGACCGGCTCAATTCGAAAATGTTGAGGCTATGGATGAAGCTTTGCAAAAACTTATTGCCTCACAAGTCAACAGTGATCTTCAGGTTTTTGTTAGCCAATTACATGCTGCTACACCGACAGTCACTCCAAATAATAATACTCTAGAGAACCCTCGTTCCGGGCTAGTTAATTCAGGTAGTGGTGGAACCCCTAGCGAATCACAAGAGGGAGAACCATGTAATTTAGTTAATTCCGATTTACAAAACTTAGTACTAACATTGCAGAAACAACTCAAGGAGCAAAGGAGAAAAGTGACCACATAGAGCAAATACTCAAGGTGCCACCCGTGATTAAAGGAGTAGATATGGATAAGTATTCTCAACAACCCTGGAAGCCAAGTGCTGCTCCCCTCCCAATTCTAAAGAAGTTCAAAATGCGTGATATTCCAAAGTATGATGGAACAACATACCCACAAGACCATGTTACTGCATTTACAACCGGCGTAAAAGGCAACGATTTGACTAAGCAGGAAATTGAGTCAGTATTAGTCAAAAAAATTGGTAAACATGGTATTCTCTTTTACCCGAGAATTTTACAAATTCTTTTGCTGAGCTTGCAGATTCTTTCATCAAAGCACATTCGTGAGCTTAAAAAGTCAAAAAAAGAATGGAATATATTTTCAAGATCAAGCAAGGGGACTCAAAATTGCTTAGGGAATTCGTGGATAGATTCCAATGTGAAAGGATGATATTACCGCATGTACCTGACAATTGGGCAGCTATAGCCTTCACAAGCAATTTGAATGAAAAGAGTTTAGAAGCTACAAGGTGACTCAAGGAAAGCCTCTGTGAATTCCCAGCTACAACATGGAATGACGTTTACAATAGGTACAACACAAAGCTGAGGATAGAAGAATATACTGTTCCTCGATTTAAAAAAAAAGGCGAGTTCGAGACGTGCGGAAACCAAATAAATATCCGGTAAAAATAGGTACGAGCCATAGATGGGACCTGGGGTAAAAGACTCACGGTCAAAATAGGACATTCAAAGGTATGATCACAGGTCAAAGAATAGAGAATCAGGTTCTTCATCAAGATTCAGGAACAATCAAAACATTCATGAGTCACGAGATGACGATAGAAGTTTGAAGGCAAGGTTTGGTGGTTACAATTTCAACATGAGCACTTCTGAACTCGTAGCTATTTTAAGAAGGATGGGAGATAAGTTACGATGGCCGAAGGAGATGAGATCAAATCCAAACAGACGGAACCCTTATCATTAGTGCGAATTTTATAACGATTACGGGCATAAAATGGCAGATTGCAGGGTGAAGTTGATCATTTGTTAAAACATGGGTATATGACTGAGTTATTCAGTGAGAAAGGTAAACAAGCATACATGAAACAGTGACAGGAGCCTCCAAAACCACCTTTTCCAAAATAACTGTCAACGTTATAAATGGGGGTGAAGACATCAATGGCGTATCATATACTGCAGCAAGCAATATTTCCAAAGTTACACTTACCCACGGGAAGCGGCTGCGACATGTGTTAGATGAAGAAAATATTATGTTCAATGATGCAGATGTCGAGGGTCTATTAACTCCACATAACGACGCACTGGTATTATCATGGCTTGTACATGACACTAACGTGAAATGAGTTTTAATTGATCCAGGTAGTTCCATGAACATTATTTTTTTTGAGTATTACACGAGATGAAAGCAAAAGACAGATTGGTACCAAAAACGCGTACTTTGTCAGGAATTGACAATTCCAGTGTTGTAACGAAAGGGGAAGTGATGTTTACTACATTCGCAGAAGGCGTTGTCAAAGACACAAAACTTCAAGTAGAGGAAATGGAAATGGCTTACAATATAATTTTTTGCAGGCCATGGATCCACGATATGGATGTTGTTCCATCAACCTTACATCAAGTCTTTAAATTTCCAGTGCCATGCGGAATATGTCAAATCAGGGGAGACCAACAGACATCTAGGAGCATCAACTCCGTGGAAAATTTAAGCGCGAAGGCTGAAGAGAAATAGCAGTTATAGAATCCAGTTGAGGATAACATAACGTCAACCTCAATTGAACAAGGGCAAACAGATGTGGATTCAAGGCCCGATTCCATCAAGAACCAGAAGAAAATGAAAACATCAAAATGACGATAGAAGAGCTGGAAGCAGTGGTTTTGTTTATACACTAGCCAGAAAGAAAAGTGTATAAAGGAGCGAATCTCAGCTCGAATATGAAACGTAAGTTGATTGAATTCTTAAAAGCTAACGTAGATTGTTTTGCTTGGTCCTGTTCTGATATGACAGGTATACCATAAGAGGTAATGACTCATAAGTTGAATGAGGATCTATCTCATCCACCTATCAAACAATAGAAAAGAAAGCAGGGCACTTTCAAAAATCAGGTGATTTAGGATGAGGTGCACAAATTGTTAGAAAAATATGGGTCTATTCGCGAGGTAAAGTATCCAGAGTGGCTAGCCAACACTGTTGTGGTACCTAAAAAGAACGGTAAATGATGAGTCTGTGTAGACTGTATAGATATTAACAAAGCTTGTCCTAAAGACTCTTTTCCATTACCTTATACAGATCAACTAATTGATGCTATTGCAGGGCATGAGTTGTAAAGTTTTTTAAATGCATATTCAGGTTATAATAAGATTAAAATAGATCCGAGAGATGATGAAAAAACTTCATTCATAACAGACAAGGGGAATTACTGTTATAAAGTAATGCCTTTTGGTCTAAAGAATGCATGAGCAATGTATTAATGTATTAGAGGTTAGTTACCAAAATGTTTCAAGAGCATTTGAGAAAAACTATGGAGGTCTATATGGATGATATGCTCGTTAAAACTCAGCATTCAGGAGATCATATATCACATCTGTCTGAAAATTTTAAAATTTTGTAGAAATTTAATATGAAGTTATATCCCGAAAAATGTACATTTGGAGTTGCATCAGGTAAGTTCTTGGTTTTTCTTGTTTCTAATCGTGGTATTGGAGTGAATATTGCACAGATTAAGGCCATTGAAGAAATCTCTGATATACTTTCAAACAAGAAAGAAGTCTAAAGATTAACAGGGAGAATTGCAGCATTGGGAAGATTCATTTCTAAATTATCATAGAAGTGCTTTAAATTCTTCTCAGCCCTTAAGAAGCAGGATCATTTTGAATAGAATGAGGAATGCCAACAGGCACTACGGAATTTGAAAACATACTTGTCAAATCCACCTTTGCTAGCAAAACCACAAGCTGGGGAAAGACTACTCATTAATCTTGTTGTTTTAGAAGTAGCGGTAAGCGCTGTTTTGGTCCGAGAAGAACAAGGTAAATAATCTCCCATTTATTATGTTAGTAAATCTTTCTTAGATGCGGAGACGAGGTATCCTCAATTAGAAAAGCTTGCAATTGGATTAATAATGACATCTAGGAAATTAAGACCTTACTTTCAGTGTCATCCTATTGCTGTAGTAACCGCCTACCCTTTACGTAATATATTACATAAGCATGAGTTATCAGGTAGGTTGGCTAAGTGGGCTATAGAGTTAAGTGAATGTGAAATCACGTACCAACCTAGAACTGCTATAAAATCACAAGTGTTGGCTGATTTCGTGGTTGATTTTAGCTAGGGGATGCAATTAGAAGCAGAAAAAGAATTACAGGTTCTCAATGGAGCTAATCCAGGAACTTGGACTTTATTCGCTGATGGTTCATCTATCGTAAAAGGTGCAGGTTTAGGGATTGTTTTGGTAACCTACGGGTGAAACCATTTGACAAGCTATCAAATGTCACTCTATGACTAACAATGAAGCGGAGTATGAGGTTGTGACTGTAGGTTTAGAATTGCCACGAGAACTTGGCATAAATCAGATTATAATCAAAAGCGATTCACAACTCGTGGTTAATCAATTGCTAGGGACTTATACAGCCAGGGAAACAAGGATGCAACAGTATTTAGAAACGGTGCGGGAATTGATAAAGCAATTTCAAAACTGCAAAGTTACACAAATACCAAGGGATGAAAATCTAGAAGCAGACGCCTTAGCTAATCTCGCCTCTGCGGCTGACGTGGCAAGTGATGCAAGCCCCTCAGTTATTCATTTATTTCATTTAGTTCTCAATCCTGACAAGAATGAGGTAAATTTTAATAATTTAACTTGGGATTGGAGGAACGAAATTATTATTTTTTTACAATATGGAACCATCCCTAATGATAAGAAAAAAGCTCATATACTTCGAAAAAAGGCTGCTCGGAACAGCTTAAACCTAAACCAGGGCAACCTAGAAGATGCTCGTGTTGATGTGGGTATGCTGTAGGTAAATAATGAACAAACTTAGAACCCATCATCTGTAGCATCGGGCTATGAGTCTGAAATGAATACTCTAGACCCAATGGTCGATACACAACTAATTGAATAGCATACTGACTGCTTGTGACGCTAGTGATCATCTCACCCTGCCATGGAGGTGAACCCCCAATCATGTTAGCTGGCATGTCATGTAGAAGATGACCTATAGTATTCGACCGCGCATGCTCGTTCTCTGACTGGTCATATGAAAGGACATCTGAAGGAGCGCCCGTGAGAACCAGGAGTGTCAGTAGCAAACCCTCTCTATGTGGGCGTCTCTGCCCACACCGTCCACCTGCTCTGCCACCTTTACGCCTCGGTATATTATGCGTCTCTGCATATGTATCACCACGTGGATACTCTATCTAAATGTCACCCCTACTTTGTTCACTTGCAGCCTTAAATTAATCCAAAGCCAACTAAGACAACTCAAGTGCAAGCTCATGAACCTTTGGAATATCGCTATCCTGGACACTCAATGATCTACTGTGTATGCAGTGTAGGCCATCAGCCTACGTAACAATATTAAGTTAAAACATAAACACTTAACATGTGAATTTCGATAAAATAAAATAAAGCATACCAGAACTTAAGTCTTTCCGATAAAGGTCTGATATCCATGTGGGAACTGGTGATCAAGATGCCCGATAAGGTGACACGTAATAATATTATACCAATGTTTATATACTATGTCATCCTCATTCCCTCTTTGGACCTCTAATGTCACAATGTAACTTCATCAGCTATCCCATAGTAGTACCTCAAGAGTCCAATTGATAAATGCTTTGTTAATGCAGGTACATATTTACTGGTCATCAATTTTTATTCTGTCTAAAAATGAGATGAAAAAGTTGGTGGCAATATGTAGAAACTACTTGTGGGATGGAAAGGAACATACAAATAAGACTCCTTTGATAGCATGAGACATAGTATGTAGACCAAAGTGGAAAGGAGGGCTAGGGATAAGGGATTGCTTAATATGGAATAAGGCTGCTATTGCAAAATATGTGTGGAATATAGCTCAGAAGGCTCACAATTTGTGGGTGAAATGGGTGAATCATGTATATATTAAAGAGACTAGCTGGGATCAATATGTACCACCTATAGATTGTAGTTGGTACTAAAAAAGAATTTGTTCTGTAAAAGAGGAATTTAAGGGTGAATATAGAGAAAATGATTGGCAGCATATAGGAGGGAAGTATTCTATACAAAGTGGATACCAATGGAGGAAAGGGAAACTAAATGAATGGCCTTGGGCTAGATGGATTTGGAACCCAGTCAATGTTCCAAAACATAGTGTTATAAGTTGGCTAGCAGTACATAATAGATTACTGACAAGAGAAAGGTCGGAAAGAATAGGAGTTTGTTCTGAAGCCAGATGTGAGATATGTGGAGGAAGCAAAGAAACACTAAAACACTTATACTTTGAATGCCAATTTTCAAAGGAGTGTTTGGGAATCCTCTTGGACTGGATGGAATTGAAGATAAATGACTCTGATATAGGTAACATTTGGAGGAAACTGACGAGGAAAGTAAAAGGGCAAATATGCAGAAGAATTGTTAGCACAGCAGTGGCAGCATTACTCTCTCCGGTCCAAAATAAGTGATTTTTTGGCCTTTTTCTTGTGGTCCAAAATAAGTGATAAATGAATTAATTATTTTTTTCCTACATTGTCCTTGGAGTAAATAGTGTTGGAATATGTGTTAGAAGTGTTTATGTGAGATAGTAAGTCAATTCCATTGCTAATTAATGCTAAAAGGTGGATTTCTTAATCTGTATGAAAACATCCAAAAAATCACTTATTTTGGACCGGAGGGAGTAGTGTACAAAATATGGCAAGCTAGAAATGATGCGATATGAAATAGTAAAGTTGGCAAACCACAAGTGATAAGTCGACAAATCCAGCAGGAGTGCAAAATACGAATGAATACACAGACATTGGAAAAGAAGGGATTAGTAGAAGAAAATGGATAGAAGAGTTGTTCTCTAGTATAACTTAGATATGATTTTGCAACTAGAGGTGCTTTGCCTCTAGTTTGTACGGATTACAGAACATTTGTATGTTGGTTTGGTTGAGATTAATGATAATTTTCTTTATACCAAAAAAAAAAGTTAGCCTGGCCCTTGCGGTCCTTCTGAAAGTGTCTGTAATTCCATTGTATAGGCCTTGGGATGAACTGGACTAAACCAAACTGATGCATCACCCTGTTTGGATAGTGCCATTTAACCTCATCCCGACAAATAAGAGGCAGCATGCCTCAAATTTTTACCAGTCAGGCAATACTCTGGTAAGCTAGCCATAATCTCAGTGGTATATGACATCCATGAGAATTGTATCTAAAAGTAATAATAAATAACAAACAATACATAATTAATCCACAGAGTAAATAAAAACCAAATAAACCAAACGTCTCTAGTACCTGTTGCACCACTATTGCATCTAACTGATCATGAAATAAACATGGTAGATGTGTTGCTACTTATCACAGCACAATAGGGTCTTCCATCTATGAGCTCACGTCAGGGGCGGGTCAAAGTGGACGATCGACTCACTCAACTGCAGCCTGAAGGGCAAAATCCTCTCGTATATCCATACCTTTCGCACTGCGTTTTTTCGTGGAAGCAGGTTTCGACGTGTGACAACTCCTTTAAATGGGAGGTATTAAAAGAGAAGAGTCGTCATCTAACGATTTTTAAGGTGCGTTAGGGCACCTATTTGGAAATAACTCTGTTTGACTAGTCAGCACCATCAAAGATTGGGTAAGGGCTCAAATTACCTCAAACACTACTAGAATTCCGTAAAAAAACGACCAAAACTTAGCGACAAAAGTTGGTCTGTGGGAAAAAGCGACCAAAGTTGGTCGTTAAACTAGCGAAAATAATAAAATAAATAAAAGAAACAAAATAGCGACCAATGTTGGCCGCTACTTGGTCGCAATATTAGTCAAAATATTGACCGGTTTGGTTAGACTTGCTTGGTCAAACGTTTACTGAGATTAGCGACCAATGTTGGTCGCTAAAGTGGGACCCACCTATAAAATTTTAATAATTATATTATTATTTTAAAAAATCTATAAATATAAATATATATATAATATAAAAATGGCGACCAACGTTGGTCGCTACTTAAAGGGTAAGCAGATAACGACCAACTTTGGTCGCTTAAATGGGACTCAATTATACAATTTTAATAATTATATTATTAATTTAAATATTATATGAAATATAATTAAATCTGATTTAAATATAGCGACCAACTTTGGTCGCTAAACTAAATTCTTGAATAAATAGCGACCAAAGTCGATCTCTATTCAGGCCAACAATGGTCAAAATTAAAAATTCCTTTTGTATTTACTATCTAAATAATACTATAAATGAATCACTTTTTGTATTTACTATCTAAATAATACTATAAATGTAAGCCGTTAATACTTTTGTAATACAAGGGATAAATAGTACTACGAATCGTGCGTGTGTGTCTCTATATATATAGCTTATATATATATAATATATATACTTACACTATATTATGCACTGAGTATAAGTGTATTAGGTAATACTGTATCGAATATAGCTTCTATACTTATACTCAGTGCATAGTATAGCGTAAGTGTGCGTGTGTGTGTGTGTGTGTATATATATATATATATTCAGCGTAAGTGCATAGTGCAACGTAAGTGCATAGTATAGTGATACGGTATTACCTAATATATATATATATATATATATATATATATATATATATATATATACACACACAC
>MU784590.1:148341-177476 GCA_026770625.1 Nicotiana glauca
TCTATAATATTTCTTTTATCTACTTAGGAAATTTTAACATTCCTGCCTACACCATCTCTATTTGAAACACATGCCATTGCAGTCTCAACATCATTATCGCTAACGAGAACAACAATTGATCAAAAGACACACCCTGTCAGCTACTGTATCCAAGTTATTCTCTGTATCCAAGTTCATCCCGAGTAATAGTACCATAAGGAAAATCACCAAAGCCACCGGATAGTTTTATGAAGCAAGATGAGCTATTCAATGGAACTCGTATTGTAAAGAAGAAGAAAGAGACTGATTCATAAAGGAGGGTAGAGCGTCGAGCCTCTACTATACATGTAAGTTTTTTACTTTTCATTAAGTATTTTGATTTACTTTTATATAAATTTTAAAATATTAATTCAATATAATTTTTTTATAGGTTCGCTTCACAGCTGACGTGGGAGAATTCATACGCAGTCAGCCACCAAACGAATCGGTCGAGACAATCCAACTTTCAAACGAGGATGCTAAAAGAACTACTTTATATACTTTGAACTAGACAATAGAACTAGTTTTAAAATGAGCTTGTAATAAGCGTTAACTTAGTTTTGTTAGGTTAATGTTATCTTATTGGAATTGTTGTTGTTGTTGTTGCTTGTTAGGGTTTTGGTATGACTGCCAGGTGGTGTAGTTGCCAAAACAGGCAGTTTCTGCCAAAATAATACACAGAAAAGCAACCAACTTTGGTCTCTATTTGGTCGCTTTTCACGTTAAAAAAAATAAATTCCTGGAGAATAGCGACTAACGTTGGTCGCTATTCACCCAGATTTCTACAAAAAGCGACCAAACTTGGTCGCTATTTCATTAAAAAAAAAATTTCTGGTGATATAGCGACAAAGTTGGTCGTTAAAGTTTAAAAAATAAATTATATTCATGTATTTAGGGACCAAAATTGGTCGCTAGTTTAATAAAATAAATAAATAATTGAATAAAAAAGCGACCAACCTTGGTCTCTAGTTTTCAGATTTTAAAATATAATATTTGGATTAGAGACCAAAGTTGGTCGCTTTTTAATGATTAACAATAAATAAATAAAAAAAGTATTTTATATTTAGGGACCAACTTTGGTCCAAATTTATATTATTAAATTAATAAAGCGACCAAAGTTAGTCTCTATAGTCAATCCGAAATATTTGGTCCATTTAGCTTAGAGACTAAAGTTGGTTGCTAATTAGCGACCAACTATGGTCCCTAAATAAAACAGACCATCAATATAGCTACCAGGTACGTTTGGTCGCTTTTTGCGGTCGCTTTTAGGCGGATTTCTAGTAGTGAAAGAGAAGGTGTTAGACACTGCTCAAGGTCCCCAACTGTTGTCTTGACCGAAATTTAAACTATGTGTATTATGTAATTAGTCTAGGTGATAAAATAAACAAAAGAAAATATTAAAAAGGCATAGAGTCTTATCATAACACATGAGAGTTGGTGCAGGTCTTAGCAATTACAAGGGCACAAATATATTGGTCTACGTTAAATGACTAAGTACAGATGGAAAGTATATAGGGGGGGATCCTAATTTTTTTAGCCTAAAGGATCACCCCGTACAACATAAATAATACTTTGTAACTTCCTTTAGATAGGAGTTGCTCGTATTATTCAGCAGGCATAGACTATCATCTCCTGCAACCCGATTACTATGTTAAAGTTGTTTAACTAAAATGTTCTAATTCAATTCTAAGTCGTATCCTATGTGTGCACTACACGTCCTATACCTATGGTCTAAGAGTCTTTGGACCTCTATTTTGGTGGTTCTAGACCTACTTAGGTTGCTCAAAAAGTGATAAAACTAATTGCGCATTCGAAACAAATAGGTATGAACATAATAACAAAGAATGGCTCATGTTAACCTCCACATATAAATAAGGAAGCACGTAGACTGATTTCTAGTATTAGACAGTAAAGCAGCTCAAAATTGAGACTTAGAGTCCTTAGTCCTATAGGCATGATCTCTATATGATCCAACAAGCAAACAGGTAATGCTGCATTTTCTAGGCTAACGTACGAGCAATTTAGATAGTTATGAGCCCTATAGACATGGTTTCTAAGTGACTCTAATTTTCAGTAATACATGGGGAGTGCAGCAATTTCTGGGTTAGCGCATAGACAAATTGAATGTTACAAATCCTATAGGTATAATATTTAATTATTTTGCGTAGAAAGTTAGTAAAAACAATCATAATTATGAATTACTAATGCTGGTTTTATAGATATCCGTCTTAGGTAGGTAACATTCTCTATAGGCATGATCTCTAATAGTCGCATAATTAGGTGATGAAGTCATTTGAGAACACATGATTAGCAACATCATTTAACATCATATTGGCAGGATTGTTAACAATTGGCAAATAGACTCAATTTTGTAATGCTTTATCCCTATAGGCATGCTATCTAAGTGAAGCAGTACAAAACAACAGTTGATTAATTAGTTAAGACCCTATGGTCAGGGTATCTTGATGAGCAAAGGTATTGCATTGTTGTATATCCTATAGGCATGTTATCTAAGAGTATTGAATGAAAACAAGTGTGACATATTTGACAAATGAAGTGAAGTGTGTGTGTGATTCCTATAGGTATGCTTTCAATTAGTGTACAACACATGAAAATAAATAGCACATATGACATGTTAAAGAACATAGCAAATAGTCTATGTAGACCCTGTAGGCATATTTTCTACCCATTCATGCAAGTATTAGAATACCCCTTTCCCCCTAATTTTACTAATTCCTCAATTGTTTGTTTGCAAATTATTACAGGTCCAACATAAAAGAGTACAAGTTCAAACATTGCACAATAAAATAACTACGAGCCCAATAAATAGAACAAGCCTCAAAGGAAGTTACCCAGTAAATCCTGGGCCGTCAGCAGGCTCATTCTTCATAAGAATAGCGGACCCAGGTAATACACCCCAAACATTTGAGTGTTATCAATTGCTCAGCTCAAATGCACAAAGGACCCACATTAGGCCCAAAGAGAAGGCCCACTTGCTTTGCAGATGGATAACTTAACCACACAAATTAACGAGCCACACATGTTAACCAAAAACAGTTGTAAGGCCTACTAACAACAGTACTCACAAGAACATAGATACAAAATCATGAAACATATTGACAAGGATCATATAAAACATAGTTGTACTTACATTTTTTGAAAGCTAGAGTGATAGGATTGATCAAAGAAGGGACTAAACATAAAACTAATAGAACCAGTAGTACTTAGTCTCGATATGACATGAAAACATAAGTTCATAAAAACTAAAAGAGTATAAGAGGCACAATATTAACATAGTTGAAAAGCTACACCACTTAAGTTGACATGGTAAGCACTTATACATAGTTTTTGAAACGACAAGTTTATAGTGAAACACAAGCCAACGTAAGCCTAAAAGAAAATGAAAACTTGGAATTTAAGGCATGAAGGTCTAATAAAATCATAGTCATAGAATGACAATTAGACATAGTAAACAAACAAGTAGGCATGGACTACAACAGTCAACAGGCAGCCTAACATGTTGGGCATTATCACACCTCCTTTTTACTATCCCGAAAGGGAGTACAAGGGAGTTTTTTCAATTTAAGTGACAATCGAAACGTGATTAATTATTAGATCAGAGTCGCCACTTGGAATAGTTTATGGTGTTTCAAGTCACCAATTTATAATCCCGATTCGAGGAGATTTGACTCTATTTATGTTTGCAAAATACAGATATCCAGGTAAGAAATTTTGCTAACCCGGGAGAAGGTGTTAGACACTCCCGAATTTCGTGGTTCTAGCATGGTCACTCTGATCATTCTTGGCTTAATCAACTTGTTTAATTACTGATTTTAGAACCTATGTGTATTTGCCCTTTTTTTTAGTTAAGAAATTATCTTAAAACAGGCCACGCCATTTGTTTGGCGCATTAAAAATTATGTCGTGTCCGCAACCAATGATGCTTTATTATTATTAAGAAAGTTTGGCCAAAGTTGCGCGAACGCATACACGGGTTTTATTTTTAGGAATGTAATTATGTCACACGAAAGTATACACAACCACGAAGGTATATTAAACGTGCTTAAAGCAAACTACTGGTATCATTTTTACATCACTTAACAAGAGGGCCATAGCGATTTAATTATTAATGGCACACCTCGATCTAAAAGAACTATATTTAATTAAAGTGGACTATGTTAATAACAACTTTATTATTATTGAGAAAGTTTGGTTGAAGTTGCACGAACGCATAGACCGATTTGGTTTTTAGAATCGTAATATGTCACGCGAACGTGTACACAAGCACAATTGTATTTTTAAACGCGCCTAAAGGATTTTCTAATAATATTCATTCTTAATAGCTAATTTACAATATTTGTAAGGGTCATGGGTGATTTAATTAAGATGACACACCACACCCTATTTTTAAGAAATACTTAATTAGGCCTAAGGGAATTCTTACGTACGAAGGGTGTGAGATTAATATATAACTATTATTTGTAAACACAATTGGAGGTACATGCTGGGCCTTCGTTATTTATGGACAAATCTAGTTTGAGCTATAACCCAAAGGTATTATTTTAAAGGAAACTAGGCTCAAAACGAGCCAGAAATGAACCAGGCAGGGACCGCCCATTTCCAAGTGGGAAACAGATCCAGGCCCAATAATCTAATAATTAGAAACTCGCAGCGCTTCCAGGTAACAACAACACTGATAATATTCGAGCTCAACATTAAGCCCAGAAGTAGAAAACAAACGTCATAGACCATGCCAAGGCTGACTTCGGCCAAACTACTCCCTTTGGGCTAACACCTGGCCCAATAATTTAAGCAAAACTCTACATTTCAAATCATTTCTAAAAAACAAGATGCAAAAAGAGAAGGCTGAGTCTTCAGACTCTTGGGCCTGATAGGCCCAAAACCAAGGTAAACCAGATCTAATCATTTTTTGGCCTCACATCGAACAAGTTAACTCATCAGGTCTGATCTCAGTCTACTCTGCACCACTAAAAAGTAGCGAGAGAGGGTCACAATAGCTTTTATCCAATTTGTGAGTCGGGATTGAATCCACAGAGAGTTGGGATTGGAGTCGAATATCTATTTAGCTTAGGATCACGTATGTGTTCTTAATTGCACTTCTCTTAATTTTTGGGGTCTTCTTTATAATTCTACTTTTAACCAACTGCAAATGATATTTGTAACTAAATTAAACTAAGAGTAAAGTGCTACAAGTTGTATCTAATGGTTTAAAGGCACTAGGGTAGTGACCTTCACCTAAGTGGCTAATTGATGGGTAATTGCTTCTAAGACACCATTTACATGATTGGAAAAATATGTTATAGTCGTTTCTCAATACTACCCATTCTACACCTCTCGGTAGAAAGAGTGGTTTTGCCCAATTGACTCTCTCAAGACCAATTAGGTATGCATATTTGCCCAACAACTAGGGTTCAATTCGGGTAATTACTCTCTTGAGGTTTAACCCTTTAATTGGGACTATCAAATCTCTTGAGTTCATCACAATTCCTTGTTGAGTCAATTTTGGAGACTTAAGTTCTCTTTTTCAAGAAGAGCCTAAGTCAACTTCGCACAAACTAGTATTTGCAACCACTAATTCATAAATTAAACCATAAAATTGACCCAAATAACAAACACCCATAATCAATCAACCTTAAACCACAACACCCATCAATTATCCACACTATCGTTCAACCATAACCCTAGCTAATAGGTCTAGCTACTCATTCTTGAAGATAAAATTAGAGAAATAGATGAACAGTAATACATATTAATTAATTACTAAAGTAGATACAAAGATTTAATGACTAAAACTAAGTAAAAGTGCCCAAAATGGCTAAGAAATATCATCTCATGAACGCAGCTACAATATTATATTATCTGATACACTAAAAATGAAAAAAATATTCTATTTATACTAAGCTGGAAAAACTGGATAAAATTGCCCCTGCGGGGTTAGTGCGGACCGCACAAAATGGTGCGCGGTCGCACAAGGCTCTTGAACTTGAAATTTTGACTCTCTGAATCCAGATCTAAATCGGTTGATTAGAACCTGTGTTCGTCGAGTTTTTAGGTCCAAGAATTAGTAAGTTTCTTCTTCTTTTGATTAATTAATTAAGAGGTTTTAGGGTTGTAATCGATTCTGTTTGCATCTTAGTTTTGATTTAATTCCGTTCTATTTTGATTTCCTTTTCTTCTTAGTTTGATTTTGTGTGTGACTATTATTAAGTGATTTAGAGTGTTTATGTTTTGATTAATTTTTTGTTAATTCTGTTTTGATTTTTCTTGTTTTTGATTTTTTTTTTCTAGTTTGATTTTGTGTTGATTCATGAGCATCTTTTCAGTAATATGACTTAGTTTCAATTTGCTTAATTACAGGCCTATTGGATCTTTAGACTTAATTTCACGATTGTTTAATTAACTTAATTATTTTTTAGGATTTTTGGTTATAGCTGGATAAGGATAGAACTTCGTTCAACCATGGTTAATTCTTGACCATCTACTAGGGTAGGAAGGGGGTTGGTTTGGTTTGATCTATCAATTTTCAAATAAATAAAAGGTAGTTTAGGAATTATTGACAAGAGAATATTATAGTAACTGAAAATGGAACTCCCTAGGACTTTCTAGAAGGGGTTTTAAGTTGAAATTCACAAAAATAGGTGTATTTACTTGAGTAACAAGTCAGTAAATAAATGACCAAATTGAATAAATAAAAGAGGGACTAATAGTGTAAATATAAATTTATGGGCTGCTCTCATTTTTCCTATAAAAGGCAGTGTATACTGCCTTGATTCACAAGTTTTGGAGCTCCAAAAAATTTCCCCCAAAAAGTGCTCTCTAGTTTTCAGATTTGCATTTGAAATACAACATTCAAAAAAACCAGAAAACATTAGAAAACCTTCAAAAATCCAAAAAAAATATTGTTTCATTGATAAACCTTAGGTTAATTTCAAGTTTTAGTTATGAATTCACATCTTCTAGTTTAAAATCTGATGGCTGAAGTTTTAGAGGCTCACTAGACTGATTTCGAGTGAATTTGGGTCTAATTGAGCTAATTTTGGTTGAGTTTTGGTCTGTTGAATGTTTCGAGTGTGTTCTGGGTTCATTTTCAAGGTTATTTGGTTCATTTTGGTGTTGTTCATTCCTGGACTGAGACTGACAACATTTGCTTGGGCTGTGATTTCGATTTTGAACCGTTGTTGACTCTCTGATCTCTACTGATTTCCTCTTCTTCTTCTTACATTTCTCATCTCCAGGTACATACTTTGAGACTGTGTTGATGTAGCTTCATCTGTTGAAAAATGAAATTGAGGCTTATGCCCTACTGTGGAATCACAATTTAAATGATTCTGTTATGTTTTGGATACTGTAATTAAACTAGGACTGTTTTAAATTACGATTGACTTTGTACTGTTAATTTGGAATGACATGAGCCGTAGTTAATTTAGTTCGTTTGTTTAGTTTAAACGTTCAGAACTAGAATATAATTTGAGCTGGAAACTGGTTCAGGAACCTGTTGTGCAGTTGTGTTAATGACTGAGTATTCGAACTGTTAGGAGTAGATAATTCTATAGTCACCTGATAAAATAGTTTCATGATGAGCTATAGTTGATTCCCTGACTGTTACCTCACGTATTTGCCTTGGAAGTAGCTTAGTAGCGAATCAACATTTCAGTCTCATGTTTGTATAAATAGTTTTGAATTGCTGGAATTGAATCAGTTTAATATGTGTTAATCTGAAATCGTAGGGTAATCATGGTTATATCTGGTTCTGCCTGAATTTCATGTATAAGGTCTACTAGTGTTACATGAATCTGAGTATGATACAGTCATTGTGTTTGTGTGTATTGAAATAATTGCTAGTAATTGATTAACTCCTAAAGTTTAAAATGGCACGAGTGGACAATGTTCAACAGCGCGTGAGTACTAACTGTAAGCCTGTCTAAGTTTGATTTGGTAGTCGACGTTGTTTAAAGACTTCGATGAATCAACGTTGATTATAATTGAAATTAAAATTAGAAATGCAAGATCCCATAGGCACAAAACTATAGTTGATCCTGCAGACTTAGCTTGTTCATGTTCAATTATAACTGCGATTAACAGAAATTCACTCGTGAGGAACAAATCAGTTCAATTAAAATGCATGTGCTTTTGATAATTGTGTATTTAGCCCAAAGGTGTTAGCAAGGCCTAAAATTAGAAAGGCAGTGGATTTTTGGATTTAGCGAAGGCCCAGGTAGACCAATCCTGTGAATGAAACCTGGGCCTGCATTTGAACATAAGTGGAGTCCATTTACAGACATGCTGAAAGTGTGCTATTTTGTTTATCATGTGGTTGAGTTTAGACGACTTTAAAATTGGACCTTGGGGCCTTGGGCTTCTCAAGTAATTAGGCTTTGATAGAGACCGATTAAATATAAAATCATAGGTTACTTATATTGGATCTTTAAATAAAAAATGAGATGAGCCTCGCCAAATAAAATGCAAAAATTGCGGGGCCCTCTTTAAATTTTATGTTAAAATACTTAGAATTCGGGATGGGCCGTTTAGTAAATTTTACGGTCCTCCCCAAAGAAAATACCGCGTTAGTCTCTTTAGGCACGTATTTTAATAACATTACCTTCCTAAACTCGGGTGCACATTTATGTGACCCAAATCCAAATCTCAACGAAGTCGAAATGTGTCAACAACCACGGGTGCATTTATGTGACGTAGTTCGAGACACGTTTTTACGACGTTGCAATTCTCGTTAAAGAATAATAATAAAAGCGGTTTAAGGTTAAAAGCACATAAGGTCAAAACATGTACTAAAATCAAATAAATAAGCCAAATATGACAGTTTAGCAACCGTGCTAGAACCACGGAACCCGCGAATGCCTAACACCTTCTCCTGGGTTAACAAAATTCCTTACTCGGATTTCTAGATCGCGGACCATTAAACAGAGTCAATAATTTCGTCGATTTGGGATTCAATCTGTGACTTTGGACACCATTCATCTCCCAAGTGGAGACTCTGAATTTTAATAATAAATCCCATTTCAATTGTCCTTTAATTGGAAAAACTCCTTTATGCCCTTGCGGGTGTAGTGAAAAAGGAGGTGTGGCAACTAGGTCACTTGCATTTTTGAACAAGTTTGGCCAATAAAAACCACAACTCAGAACTTTTGAAGCCATTCTCACTCCTCCATGATGGCCACCATAAGGGGAGGAGTGACAAGCCTCTAGTATGCTAAATTTCTCCTCCTGAGGTACACACCTCTGGATCACTCCGTCGGTGCAAATCTTGAACAAGTATGGCTCGTCCTAATAAAAGTCCAAATTACCTCGTTTGAGATTCTTCCTTTGGTTAGAAAAGAGCTCACATGGAATGATGCCAATCACAAGGAAATTAGCAATGTCCGCAAACCATGGCATATCACACATCGACATAGAAAGTAGTTGCTCATCAGGAAATGTATCATTGATCTCTAGGCCATCACACGACCTTCCTTCCTCCTCCAAGAGGGAAAAATGATCCTCCACTTGGTTCTCACTACCTTTTTCGGTCCACTATCTCCAAATCAAACTCTTGAAGAAGTAACACCCATCACATCAACCTTGACTTAGAGTCTGCATTTGTCATCAAATACATAAGGGCGACATGGTCAGTGTGCATTATGAATTTGGCCCCCATAAGTTATGGCCAAAATTTTTCCATGGTGAACATAATAGACAACAATTCCTTCTCCGTCACTATGCAGTTCCTTTGAGCTTCATTTATAGCCTTGCTTGCATAGTGCACGGGATGAAATATTTTGTTCACTCTTAGACCCAACATTGCCCCAACCGCAACATCACTTACATCGCACATGATCTTGAAAGGCAAACTCCAATTGGGTGCGGTAATGATCATGGTGGTGGTCAACTTATTCTTAAGGAGTTCAAAATCTTCCATACATCTCTCATCAAACACAAACTTTGTATCCTTTTCTAGAAACTTGTAAAGAGGATTCACTACCTTCTAGAAGTCCTTGATAAACCGCCGGTAGAACCCTGCATGCCCAAGAGAACTCCTCACCCCCTTGACAGATCTGAGGGGAGGAATCCTTGAAATCACTTCTATTTTGGCTTTGTCTACTTTAATTCCATGCTTTGAAATTTTATGACCCAACAATATGCCATGTTCAACCATGAAGTGGCATTTTTTCCAATTTAGCACAAGATTGTGTCTTCACACCGGGCCAAAACTCTATCCAAATTTCCCAAACACTCTTTAAATTAATCACCAACCACACTAAAATCATCCATAAAGACCTCCAAAATGTCTTCCACCATATCGGTAAAGATAGCCACCATGCATCGTTAGAAGGTCGCCGGAGCATTGCACAACCCGAACAACATCCTAGAAAAAGCAAATGTGCAAGTGAATGTGGTCTTCTCTTGGTCGTCCGGAGCAATTAAGATTTAATTATAACTCGAATATCCATCCAAAAAGCAATAAAAGGCACGCCCCGCAAGGCGATCAAGCATTTGGTCAAGGAATAGCAACGGAAAATGATCTTTGCGGGTCACTTTATTTAGCTTCCGGTAGTCCATGCAAACCCTCCACCCAGTAATTGTCCGAGTGGGAATAAGTTCATTGTTTTCATTTTTCACCACAATCATCCCATATTTCTTCGACACACATTGCATCGGAGAAGTCCATGAGCTATTGGAGATTGGATACACCACACCTGTATCTAGCCACTTGATCACTTCTTTCTTCATCACCTCTTGTATTGCCTCATTGAGCCTCCTTTGGTGTTCCAAGGAGGACTTTGCATCATCTTCCAAAATAATTTTGTTCATGCAAAATGCGAGGATTATTCCATGAATATCGGTCAGAGTCCATCCAATTGCCTTTTTTCACCTTTGAAGCACCTCCAGAGTGGCCTCAACCTGCATGTTAGTAAGGCAAGAAGAAAGAACAACTGGTAAAGTTGAATTAGAGCCCAAGAATTCATACCTGAGGTGTGGAGGTAGTGGCTTCAACTCTAACACTGGTGGCTCCTTAATTGATGGTTTGGTTGGTAGAGTTTTTCGATTTTCAAGATCCAAAGATAATTTTCTGGGCTCATATGAATAAGAGCCTATCCCATGTAGAGCATTGACACACTCCACTCTGCTTACATCATCATTGCCAAGCACGGCCTCAAAAGGATCCTCCATGCTGATCATAGCACTAGTGTCATCAATTATCACAGTCATGACTAAATCCATAAATGAGAACACTTCGGTACAATTAGGTTGCTTCATTGATTTGCACACACGAAAGACTACCTTTTCATCACCCACCGTGAAAGTGAGTTCCCCTGCTTTCAAATCCACTAGAGCTTTCCTCGTAGCAAGAGAGGTCATCATAATATGATCGGGACCTGATAATCAACCTCACAATCCAAGATGACAAAGTCAACTAGCAAAATAAATTATCCACCTGGACAAGCACATCATCAACTACACACAATGGTCACTTCATTGATCTATCTGCCATTTGTAGTCACATGGAAGTTGGCCTCGGAGGTCCAATACCCAAAGTCATGAAAATTGAGAAGGGCATTAAATTGATGCTTGCCCAAAAATCACATAAACCTTTGGCAAAGTCTAACACTACCAATAGTGCAGGGGGATAGTAAAAGCACTGTGATCCTCTAATTTCGGGGCCATTGAATGTATGGGTCATCTTGATAGTTTCAAATTCCATTGATCTTTTATTTGTAACCAAATCTTTCATGAATTTAGCATAACCAGGCATTTGCTCCAAAGCCTCCACTAAAGGCACGTTGATGGATAAGCTCTTCATCATGTCAATGAAATTTTTGAATTGATTCTCACTTTTCTGCTTAGTGAGCCTCTGAGGATAAGGGGAGGTAGCCTAGTTAAAGGTGCCTTTGCTTTTGGTACAACCGGCCCCGACATGTCAATTACGTGCTCCCTAGACGGGTTCACGACCTCTTGAGTTTCCACATCCGTTTCATTGATGCCAATCCTCACTTCATTGTTCACATTGTTATGAACCACATCTTTAACTACCAAAGGAACCACATCTTCTTACAACTCAACATCATCATCAACAACTTGATTTTGTTTTGAGGCATTCACATCGCCGCCTCTCCCACTTTGAGTTATAACCGCCATGACATGGTTGTTCCCACCATACGGGTTCACTACCGTATCACTTGGTAGGGCACCCTTCAGGAGAGTATTCAATGATTGAGAGATTGGCCTAATTTCACCTCTAAATTTCTGATAAAGACAACATTTCTATTCTACCTATATCATTAACCGAAGAACTAGGTAATTGAGAAGGGATAGGGGGTGGACTGTTCGGTTGTTGGTACATTGGGGACCTTTGAAAGCCTTGCCGCCGATTTCCTTGATTTCCATTATTCCATCCACCTTGATTATTGTTGCCACCCCATTTTTTGTTATTACCATTCCAATTCTCTTGGTTGCCTTAATTGCCCCAGTTGTTATTTTGGTTATTATTCCCCTAGTTACCACTATTTTGTTGTTGATTGCCCCAATTACCTTGAGGTATCCATTTTTGTTGGTTTGAAAGTTGTTGTTGGCCTTGAAAATTGTTCACATATTGTACCTCTTCATTTTGCTCATCATAGCCATCATTTTGAAACCCATCACAATCATCAGCAAATTGCTCAGAATTCTCTCGGTTTTGTTGCCTTCTTTGCCTTCTCTTGTTGGTAAGCATACTAACACCTTCTATATCATTCACTTGGCGAGGGTTTTGGACTTTTTGCAACTGTGCCTTAGCTAACTAATTCATAGTAGTTGTCAACTCCACTATAACTTGCCCATGGTCGTGTAATTCCTTATGTAAATGAATAACCGTAGGGTCACCTTGAGGAACATTGGCTCTACTTTTCCATGCGGAGGATGTATCCACCCTCTCATCAAGAATCTCAGAAGCTTCATCATAAGGCAACTTCAAGAAATTACTCCCAGCCAATTGATTGATTATGCATTGATTATTGATGCCCCGATAGAAGGTTTGTTGCATCATCGCCTCCATCATATCATTATTGGGGCATTCCTTCACCATCATTCTAAACCGCTCCCATATCTCATGCAAAGGTTCCATGGGCTTTTGCTCGAAAGCTAATATCTCATCTCGAAGTACCTCCATATGCCCAAGTGAGAAACATTTAGCAATTAACTTATTCGCTAACTCATCCCAAGTTGTGATGGAATGGTTGGGGAGTCTCTCTAGCCAATCCAGTGCTTTCCCCGAAGTGAGAATGGGAAAAGCCTCAACCTAAGAACATCCTCAGACACATTCATCTGCTTGCTACCTCAACATGTATCCACGACCACCTTGAGAGGCCCTCATTTTTAATTAAGAATTATCTTAAATTAGGCCATCGTATACATATTTGTTTGGTGCATCAAAAATTATGTCACGCGAACGTGTCCACAGCCAATGACGCTTTATTATTATTAAGAAATTTTGGCCAAAGTTGCGTGAAAACATTTTCTGGTTTTGTTTTTGGGATTGTAATTATATCACGCGAACGTATACACAACCACGATGGTATATTAACGTGCCTAAAGCAAACTACGGGTATCATTTTTATAACAATTAACAAGAGAGCCATAGCGATTTAATTATGAATGGCACACCTCAGTCTAAAAGAACTGTATTTAATTAAAACGGACTATTTTAATAGCAACTTTATTATTATTGACAAAGTTTGGTCGAAGTTGCGTGAACATATACTCTGATTTAGTTTTTAGAATCATAGTTATGTCACGCGAAAGTGTACACAATCACAATTGTATTTTTAAATGTGCCTAAAGGCTTTTCTACGAATATTCATTCTTAATAGCTAATTTACACATTTATGAGGGTATGGGTGATTTAATTAAGATGGCACACCGCACCCTATTTTTAAGATATACTTAATTAGGCCTAAGGGCATTCTTACTTACAAAAGGTGTGACTTAATATTTAACTATTAGTTGTAAACACAATTGGGGGTACATGCTGGGCCTTCATTATTTATGGCCAAATCTAGTTTGAGATATAATCCAAAGGTATTATTTTAAAGGAAATTGGGCTAAAAACGAGCCCAGAAATGAACCAGGCATGGACCGCCCATTTCCAACAGATTTTACTAAACAAAACAGAATAGTCAATCAACTATATTGTTTCTTAAACATTGCAAAAAACAAAACTAAGCAAGGCATGCTATACATCTCCATTTTTCAATCAGGAGTTCATGAGAGTACCTAGACACAAAAGCAAGAAAAACATGAGGATTTCAGCCAAACTATTAGCATGAGTAAAACAGCATACCAACAACAACCACAGCTTCCAAAATTAAGTCATGCTTCAGCCTTTTTGGAGTTTGAAAATTTCAAAGAACTCCTTCTAGTTTTTCTTGTAAAAGTCAAAAGAATTTTAGCTAAGCAATGCATAACTTTTAGTCTATTTTAGGGTTCTGAAATCTATTTGTTTTTGCAAGGGAAGGATTCTATATATAGATCTAAAGAGTGCCATGTGCTGAAAAGGATAAGGGAATTATTCCCTTCAGCAATAAGGCATCATTTAACAAACTTGGACAGGTGGCTTCCCCTCATTGGTTTCCGCATTTTGTGCTAACTAAATGAGGCCAGCTGCCCCTTATTTTAGAGCCTTCCAGTATGGTCTTTATCCTATTATATTTACCCAACCTTCAAACAAACCCCTTATGTTTTTATTTTGTTCAATTGACCCTTAGAAGTTTCCACTAATGCTGAAACAGTTAAGGCAAGACTATTAAATGAAGCAAAATTGACCCTAAGCTAACTAATCAAACACTAATAAACTATTTAAGAGTTAAACTAATTAGCCGATGCAGGCATACTAACCAATGATTCAAAACAACAAAAATACCTAAGACTACAAGCTAAATTTTTTAAGAGTTAAACTAATTAAACAGTTCAGCATACTAATGAAATGAATCAAACAACAAAAAGATAAGTAAAACTACAATAATAAACAAAACTATTTTACAAGTTAAACTAATTAAACATGAGCCAAACCAAATTAACAAACCCTCACAAAAGGACTGGTTGAACATGATTACAAACAAAATAAACAAACTAAAAAAAACTACTAACTCAACAAATGAAAGAGAAAGAATGGAGAGGATGTTGATATTACCCCTTTGAGTGGAAAAGATATGCGAAGGTAATTTTACAGCCTGTTCTGCTCCGATAACCATTCAAAAGTTCCTACAAGGAATCCGGCCTTGCATGGAGTTTTGACCGGGTTCTCTTGGAAAAACAGACTCATGATAGGCCAAACATAGATGAACACCTCTGGCTATTTCTTAGAACTATATTTTTGGGTTTTTTAGAGGTAATTTAGAGGGACTAAGGTGGAATACAAGACGAGGAGAAGGGTGGGGTTTTGGGGTGTGACTTTTAGTGTGTTTTGGGAAGTTTGGGTGAACTAGGGTTTAGGTTTTAGATTTGGAATTGACAATCTTGGATGAAGATTTCGAGGAAGCTATTTATGGATATGAAAAGAGGGGGAAAAGGTGATTGTGTGGTGAAAATTTCGGGCGGTTTGGGGTGTCGCTGCCACCGTGGGGCAATTCCGCCGGCGGACTATGGCAGAGACGGTGGGGTTAGAGGGGCGGCTAGGGTTTGGGCTTGTGAAGGGTCAAAGCATTTGGGGGCAGCTAGGGTTTACGGTTAGAGACAAGGGGTGACTTGAATGGGTTCTCTAGGGTGTGGGGGTGTTAGGAAAGTTATATAGGAAATGGGAGGAGAGTTTCGGTCCGTTAGATCATCAGGGATGAAAGGCTAGGATTAAGCGATACCAAACAACGCCGTTTTAGTTAGTTAGGGGCTTGGACCGAGCAATGGTTTGGGCTTGGGTGCAAACGGGTACAAGTTGTAATTGGGCCATTGCATTTGGTCCTTTGGGTGGCCCAAATTAAAAACCCAACGGCTTCTTTCTCATTTTTCTTTTCTTTATTTTCTTTGATTAAAAACCTATATTAAATTCTAAATTAATCTAGATTATAAAACTATACAATTTTCTAAAAATTATAAAAATTCCTTGATCCTAACTTTAAAAGAGAAACTAATATCCTAGAATTATAGCTAAAATGCAAAAATGAAACATTTTTGTGATTTTCATTGTTTATCCTAAAAGGTAAAAATGAAACCTAAATGCAATGCATGATATTTTTGGTATTTTCATAATTGTTAATGAAAATTAAACGTGCACAAAATACAAACAATTAATAAAAGTCTACAAAAAATACTTAAAAATGACAAATAATTAAAAAAATCTATATTCTTGGGTTTTATAGGAGTAATCCATATAGGATAGAAATCATGTGCTCACAGCTATCCCTCTTTGCTCGGAAATATGAAGTGTTTTCGTGCAAAGATAAAGTGAGCAGATATGAGTCATTTTTGCTCGCTTGAACATTCCATGGGAAGCATTTTCGAAAAAATTGACCGAACCTTGCTTCCAAGATTGCCTACATATTCTTGGCTATAAAAGAATCAGGTCAGTGTAGTTTGGAAAGTTGTGGTTGTTGGGACTACCAACAAGCTGTGATTTCACTGTTGCTGCTGCTGCTTGCTGAACTCCTTATTACACTGAGTCAAAACTAAAGAAGCTAAACTAAACTATGATCTATGAATTATAAGAATCCTATCTACGTATCTAAAAAATTGATCTTGCAGCTTCTGCAGCTCCATGGTGCATCTTGAGCTGTTGACTCGTACTTCCAAGTAAGTTCCTTTATTGATGACTTGAATTGCATTCTGAAGTGAATTCCCTTTTTTTCCAGGTGGGCGCCTGATTGCCAAAACTTGAATTGTCTTCCTTCGAAACTCGGATTGCTTCCCTTCAAAGCTTGAACTATTTCCCTTGTTCTCTAGGTGGGCGCCTGACTAATGAACTAGAACTGTCTTCCCTCGAAAATTGAACAATTTTTCCTTGTTCTCCACGTGAGCACTTGATTGCTGAACTTAAATTGTCCTCCTTAGAAACTACTTTCCCTTGAAACTTGAACTATCTCCCCTTGTCCTCTAGGTGGGCGCCTGACTGCTGAAGCTTGGACTGTCTTCCTTTCCCATGAAACTTGAACTATTTTTCCTTGTTCTCCAGGTGGGCGTGTGATTGCTTGAACTTCGAACTGCTTTCCCTTGTGACTTGAGTTGCTTTCCCTTATTTTCCAGGTGGGCGCCTGATTGCTGAACTCGAACTACTTTCCATCGAAACGCTTCCCCTTAAAACTTGAGCTTATTTCCCTTGCTCTCCAGGTGGGCACCTGATTGCTGAACTTGAACTATCTTCCTCTTGAAACTTGAGCTGATTTCCCTTGTTCTCCAGGTGGGTGCCTGATTGATGCACGCGAACTGCTTTCCTCTTAAAACTTGATTTTCCTTAACACGTGAACCGTCTTCCCTTGTTCTCCAGGTGGGCGCCTCATTGCTTGAAATTCAAACTGCTTTCCCTTGCAACTTGAATTGTGTTCCCTTGTTCTTCAGGTGGAAACCTGATTGCTAAACTTGAACTGTCTTCCTCTTGAAACTTGGGCTTCTTTCCCTTATTCTCCAATTGGGCACCTGATTGCCGAAACTCGAACTATTTTCCTTCAAAACTGCTTTCCCTCAAAACTTTAACTGTCTTCCCTTGTTTTCTAGGTGGGTGCCTGATTCCTGAACTCGAACTGCTTTCCTTCAAAATTGCTTTCCCTCGAAACTTGAACTATCTTCCCTTGTTCTCGAGGTGGGCGCCTGATTGCTGAACTTGAATTCTCTTCCTCTAGAAACTTGAGCTATTCCCTTATTCTTTAGGTGGGCGCCTGATTATTGAACTCGAACTGCTTTCCTTCGAAACTGATTTCCCTTGAAACTTGAACAGTTTTCCCTTGTTCTCCAGGTGGGCGCCTGATTGCTGAAATTGAATCGTCTTCTCTTGTTACTTGGAACTATTTTCCCTTATTTTCCAGTTGGGCGCCTGATTACAACAAAAAAGATAAAACAAAAGAAATTTTACTGCCCCAGTTTCATATTGGAAACATCGGTGAATGTTAATTGACTCTTGTTATCAAAACAAGTTCTAAGCTAAATTCTCTTATCCTTAAAATTTCATATAAAGTCTCATCTCAAAAGTGAAGAGTTAGATGCTAAATTATATTTCTCAAAAGTAGAATTCTCGTCAAACCTTGTCATTTGTGAGGGGCTCAAAACTTACTAAATCTCGTTATCCATTAGGGTACTGAAAACTTACGGTCAAGCCTGTCTGGCACCCATTTTCCTCACGGAGGGTTTCTCCGGAACAAACAAAATTTCCTACTTCGGTTTCAATCAAAGAAAAATCTTGTTAGTTTGAAAATATGGTGGTTAGTTTGCGGTATTCTTGCTGAGGGTGGCCTTTCCACTGTCATCCTTTGTTCTGCTTAACCGCATCCTTTTTCCCCTTATGACTGCGCGTTAAACACAGGACCCTGAATGACCTGAGTGCTCTATACTCAACCTGCTATTTTAACATTTCTATATTTCCATTCTGAATATCTATATTTCTTTCCACAATTCACGAAACCACTTGATCACTTGAACCTTGGCTAACACCTTATTTTCCATTTTGCATCATGCTACTTCTGGCATGTTGTGGCCGCATTTCGCTTTGTGCAATTTGGAAGTTGGTAATAAGTTTTGTAATCCTTTTTTGTTTGCTTAGCAAGACTATCATTGGAAAAAGCCTTAGAGAAAGTAGACCCAAAAGGAAATGAAATGCAATGACTTTGAGAGTTATGAATAAAGAAGAAGATTCAAAACAGGAAGATTGTTTGAGGAAGAAAAGGAAAAGGGACTTATCTGAGTGAGGCTGCTGGCATTAATGATCATCACATGCATTTTGGATAAATCAACCTAGTCCATTCAGTTAATCCTTTTCAGTCTTCACATTTTACGCATGGAGGATCCATCAACAACCTTATTCGGCTTGCGGCGCCCTGAAAGGTTTTCACCAACAAACCTCTCTCATTTATTCATCTCTCAAATCACCATCACCTTACGGTGCCCGTGAGGGTTTTCACCAATAAGACTCTCTCATTTTAATTTTTCTTAGCTTTTCATCGCCTTACGATGCCTGTGAGGGTTTTCAGCAATAAGACTCTCTCATTTATTCTTATTTTTTGCATAGAACACAGTATTCCCACTGATGTGAATCATACTTCTAACTTTCTTGACTTGGCATCCCTCAAAGATTGATCGGAAGGTCTTTCTTTAGACCGTAATGTGGGCTTTTGGATAAGGTTTAAAAAGAAAGGATATCATAAAGGATCAAAACAACTTGAATGGGTACAAAATTATAACTTTTGGAATCAGATCTTTATATAAAACCGCAGCTTCTACTCTAGTTTCTTTGCTTGGGGGCTTTGAACTTTATTTTGATGGGACCGAACTGTGAGGCTGCCTACATATCCTTAAAATGAATCAGGTCAAACGTAGTTCATGACATATGAGTCTCTTTATTTTTTGTACTTTTCTCTTTCTATTTTTTTCTTCTTCTTTTCTCTCTTTTTCTTTTCTTTCTTCTGTTCTTTTTCTTTTCTTTATTCTTTTCCATTCTTTTCTTCGTCTTTTTTTATTCACCTTCTATGTTCGTATTTCTAGACTTGCTATTGATTCCAAAAAAGGGGCATGAAAGAAAATAAGTAAGGCTCAAAGGAGTATCAAAGGATAAAGTGTTTAGATAGTAGAATAAAATGTTTTCATCATTCCGATATTCAAAGACATTCCAAGTAAAAAAAACACAATTAAAATTAGAGAAATCATATATAATATCTTTTTTATTGCAGTAGAATTGATAGCCATATCTACACACATGCCTTTTACATCTGTTAAATACAAAGTACATTGGACAACACTCTCGTTACCATGAGCATCCCCTGCCAATTTAGGGCAAACTTTCCTTTTGCTTCAGCCTGATGTGGGAGGATGCGTTTCTGTACTAGCTAATCCACTTCAAATTTCTGGGGATGCACCTGCTTTTTGTATGCTCTTGACATTCTCTTTTGATACAACTTGCCGTGATATACTACCGCCAGTCTTTTCTCATCAATCAGATTTAATTGCTCCAGCCGGGTTTTGACCCACTCATCATCATCAATCTCTGCTTCTGCAACAATTCGAAGGGATGAAATCTCAACTGCCATAGGTATCACTGCTTCAGTACCATATACCAACAAGTAAGGAGTTGTACCTACTGAAGTGCGAACAGTAGTGTGATAACCTAGTAAAGCAAAAGGCAACTTTTCATGCCATCGCCTAGAACATTGCAATATCTTTCGAAGTATCTTCTTTATATTCTTGTTGACCACCTCAATCGCTCTATTTTCCTAGGGACGATATAGGTAGAGTTTCGATGCATAATCTTGATTTGCTGGATACTTCCTTTATCAAATAACTATTAAGATTTGCACCATTGTCTATGATAATTACCTTTGGAATTCCGAATCGACAAATGATGTTTGAATGAGCAAAAATCAACCATTGTTTTCTCGGTCACAGATTTGAAAGTCATAGCTTCAACCCATTTAATAAAATAATCAATGGCCACCAGAATGAACCTGTGCCCATTGGATGTTGTTGTCTCAATTGGTCCTATGACATCCATTTCCTACGCAATGAACGGCCAAGGTGTGGACATTGTATGCAATTCAAGTGGGGGAGAATAGATCAAATCACCTTACACCTGGAATTGATGACACTTACGCACAAAACTGATGCAATCTCGTTCCATGGTGAGCCAATAATACCATGCTCGAAGAATTTTCTTTTCCAAAACATACCCACTCATATGCGGCCCGCAAAATCTCGAATCTATTTTGATCATAAACATCTTGGCTTGCTTATCATCTATGCATCTCAACAATTTGAAATCCAGAGTTCTTTTGTACAAAACTCCTCCACTTAAGAAAAATCCGCTTGCCAAACGTTGAATTCTTCTCTTTTGTTCACCTATGGCTTGTACCGGATATACCCCCATCCTGATGTATTCCTTGATATCATGGAACCACGCTCACCATCGAGTTCTTCTTCCACAATGTTACAGTAAGCATGCTGATCACAGACCTGAATATGCAAAGGGTCAATATAAGCCTTATATGGATGATATAACATTGATGCTAGAGTAGCCAAGGCATCAACAACTTCATTATGGATCCTAGAGATATGCCTGAACTCCACTGATATGAACCGTTGACAAAGATCCTGCAACCATTGTCGGTATGGTATGAGCTTCAAATCTCGAGTCTCCCATTCTCCTTGAATTTGGTGCACTTATAGATTTGAATCTCCCAAAACCAGCACTTTCTAGACTCCCATGTCTACAGTTAATCTTAAGCCAAAAATGAATGCTTTATACTCAACCATGTTGTTGGTGCAATAGAAATGGAGTTGAGCTATGACATGGTAGTGGCGCCCTATTTTAGAAATGAGCACAGCTCCTATTCCAACACCTTTCATGTTAGCAGCCCCATCAAATGAGGAGTTTCCAACCAAGCTTCCCATCCTGATCGACCTCCTCAATATGCATTAAGTCTTCATCAGGAATAAGTCTTCAATGGCTCATATCCTTCATCCACCGGGTTCTCGGCCAAGTGATCGGCCAAAGCTTGGGCTTTCATCACCGATCGAGTCACATATACGACATCAAATTTTCTGAGAAAGATCTGCCATTTTGCGAGTCTTCCTGTGGGCATAGGCTTCTAAAAAATATACTTTAAAGGATCCAGGCGAGAAATGAGGTAAGTAGTATAGGATGAAAGATAATGCTTTAACTTCTGCACTACCCAAGTCAGGGCGCAACATTTCCTTTCAAGGGGGGTATACTTAACCTCATAGGATGTGAACTTCTTACTGAGATAATAGATGGCCTGCTCTTTCGTGCCAGTGATGTCATGTTGACCCAAAACACAATCAAATGAATTATCCAGGACTATCAAATAAAGAATTAAATATCTTCTGGGCTGCGGCGAGACCAATACAGGTGGGTTTGAAAAATACTCCTTGATCTTATTAAATGCTTCCTGGCACTCATCAGTCCATTTGACCGCAACATCCTTCTTTAGCAACTTCATGATAGGCTCACAAGTTGTCATGAGTTGAGCAATAAACATGCTGATGTAGTTCAACCTCCCTAATAGACTCATCACCTCAGTCTTGTTCTTTGGTGGTGGTAATTCCTGGATAGCTTTGACTTTTGATAGATCCAGCTCAATGCCTCGCCGACTAAATATGAATTGTAATAGTTTGCCTGACGGAACACCAAATGTACACTTTGCAGGATTGAACTGAAGATTGTATCTGCAGAGCCTTTGGAAAGCCTTTCTTAAATCTCTAATGTGTTTAAACTACTTCCTGGACTTTATGATTACATTATCCACGTAAACCTCAATCTCATTGTGTATCGTGTCATGGAATATGGTGGTCGTTGCCCTCATGTAAGTTGCCCCAGCATTTTTCAAACCAAATGGCATGACCCGGTAGCAATATGTTCCCCATGGCGTGATAAATAACGTCTTTTCCACATCTTCCTCATCCATTAAGATCTGATGATATCCCGCATAACAATCCACAAAAGACCTGATCTCATGCTTGGCACAATTATCAATCAAAATATGGATGTTTGACAATGGGAAGTTAGCCTTCGGACTTGCTTTGTTAAGGTCACGGTAATTAACACATACTCTGGTCTTACCATATTTCTTTGGCACATGCACAACGTTAGCTAACCACGTAGGATACCACGTGACTCGAATGACCTTTGCCTCAAACTGCTTTGTGACTTCTTCTTTGATCTTCACACTCATGTAGGTCTTAAACTTCCTTAATTTCTGCTTGACGGTAGGGAAAGTTGGATCGGTTGGTAATTTGTGGACCACCAAGTCGGTACTCAAGATCGGCATGTCATCATACGACCATGCAAAAATAATCTATATTCAAATAGTGCTTTTATTATTTCTTCCCTGATTTGGGGTTCAAGATGGACACTTATCTTGGTTTCTCTAATATTATCTGGATCTCCTAAATTGATTGTTTCGGTTTCATTCAAACTAGGCCTGGGTTTTTCTTCAAAATGATTTAATTTTTTACTGATTTCCTCAAGTTCCTCATCCTCATCATATTTTATTTCATCATCACTCTCTATTTCTTGGATTATTATTTCAGAATTAGATCGACTTTTAAGACTTGGCCGAAGATTCATCATGCATGTCATGTCATTAAAACCAACATAAAAAGAACTGTACAAAGAAGAAAAGAAAACAAAAATAAAAACTATCAGGAATGATGGAAAAAGGGAAATTGCATTTCATTGAAAATAAAGGATAACAGGATTTGTACATCAAACAAGTGAAAATTAATAAATAAAAAAACTGGGTCACAATCGTGGAATAACCTAGATAGAAAGGAAAAATAAGCAAACTACCAAAACTCCTTCTGAGTAGGAAGAAGAGTAGCCTTTCAATTGTTAAGCATTACTTTCGGCCCGATGAACTGCACATCTGATTTGCTGGAAACTTCTCCAACTTTTACCATGTTCATATCATCAAACAAACTCTGGAACCTTTCAATTAACTCTTCATTAATGTCAACTACAAGACTTGGAACTGTTGTCACTGGGTTTAGTTTACGGCACCAAGCTTGACAAATAACTTGGAGAGATGCAGGATAGGATTCGGAAGTGCCCACGCTTTCTGTTTTAACCTTTTAGCCCTTTTCACATCTGCCGTTGTGGGTTTGAATCCAAGACCGAACATATCCAAGTTTTTAGGAAGAGACACTGGCTATACGATACCCTGTAAAGAAGCGCCTAGGCCGTTGCCTGGCACAAAATCGTTCTTCAGCATTTCAGATGCCACCATGACAAATGCGGAGGCTATCTTTGGAGTTGGAATACGTTTCCATTTTGGATCCTTCTCAACTTGCACTGTTTCAAAAACCTTGTAGACCCAAGGCCCTTGATCATCTTCGACCTCAAAAATGGGATGAAGGCATCATTGTAATAAACCGAGCTCTTATCAGTATGCACAACAATCTCATATCTGTCCAATTCAAACTTGACCATCTAGTGCAAAGAGGATAGGACTACTTTGGCAGCACATATCCAGGGCTGACCCAACAACGAATTGTAAGAGATGGACATGTCTAGTACCTGGAACTCCATGGTGAAATCGACTGGCCCTATTGTCAGTTCAAGTATAATATCTCCAACTGGATTTTTTCCCCCTCCATCGAAACCTCAGACACATATATTGTTCTTATGGACCCTTTCAGTATTAATTTTCAACTTGTGTAGAGTGGAGAGAGGGAAAATGTTTGCACTGTAACCATTATCCACATGCACCCTAGTGACTATAGAATCTTCATATTTTACTATAAGATAAAGTGCTTTGTTGTGTTCAGTACCTTCCACAGGCAACTTGTCATCAGAGAAAGTGACCATGTTCCCCTCAAATTTCTTATTGGTAATCTTCTCCAAATGGTTAGCTTTGATTTTATCGGTGACATGTGCTTCGTTCATAATTTTCATCAAGGCTAGACGATGCTCGTCAGAGTGGATTAACAATGATAGCAAGGAAATCTAAGCGGGAGTCTTTCTCAACTACTCCAAGATGGAGTAATCTTGTACTTTCATTTTTCTCAAAAACTCCTCCACTTCTTCTTCAGTAACTGCTTTCTTTACTAGAATTGGATTATCTCTGAGTGTTTTAGCTTTCCTTAACTTATCTAGGGCGAAGAATTTTCCTGAACGAGTTAATCCATGTGCCTCATTTACTTCTTCATTCACTCCCTTCCCCTTATAGGTCACTATCACCTATTTAAAGCTCTATGGGACTACCTTGGTGTTGATTACCGACAGCTGGGTTACAGGCTTGATGATGACAGGGTCCGTACGGACACCCTCTACAAGTATGATAGGCTTATTTTCCAACCTTGGCACAATCACCTTTGACTTTTCTTGCTTTACTACAACATTCTTGGGGATATCTTCTCAACTACCACAAATGGTTCACCATTTGTCATGCTCAACTTGTTCGTTGCTCCTTCAACCATTGCTTTTGTGATATTTTTTCCCTGACTAACTTAACCCCACTAGGCCGAATCATCATAATAGATTGTAAATGCTTATTGGGTTCCCCCTCCTTGTTTACTATCTTAATCAAGTTTGTTTCATCATGAGTTGGCAGTGGGTTTTGACTGATTTTGGGTGTTTCCGGAGTGTGGACCACAATCTGGTTTGTGTAAATGAGCTCTTGGATGGCATTTTTCAAGTGCCAGCACTTTTTTGTATCATGCCCCGGAGTACCAGAACAATATGCACAGCTTAGGGAGTAATCAAGATTCTTTGGATGAGGGTTTGACAATTTTGACTCAATTGGCCTCAGCACATCCAACTGCCTCAATCTCTGGAATAAGCTAGTATAAGACTCCCTTAGCGGGGTGAAAGTTTCATTCCGCTGCAACCTCTTATTTATGAACATTATCTTGGGTGGGAAACTGGACCGGCAGGATTTCGGTAGATTTATAGAGGTGAGTAAGCATTTTGTGGAGTTAGGTAGGTATTTTGTGGGGCCGGGGCACGCCATTGTAGGTAAGAAGGAAGTTGGGTATATAATTGGGCGTGGTGGACCGAATACTGAGGATCTGGTGATGGAAAGTAGTGTTGAGGTAGGTTATATGGGGTTTGGGTGTAGGTTTGGTGATGGGGTCGAGGGTGGGTGTAATGGTGTGGTGTTCCCTTTGGACCAAGCCACGATCTTGAGTCAACTGTTGCAACATCCTCTTTCTTCTTCTTTCTGATCACTCCTCCAGTACCATTCTGAATGGCTTGGGTAGTTGCTTTGATGGTCGAGTAGCTCATGATTTTGCTTGTTTTAAGCCCCTTTTTCCACAATGCCACCCATCTTCACTACCTCGTTGAAAGACTTGGCTATGGCCGATATTAGATGGCCAAAGTAAGTAGGCTCCAATGCCTGCAGAAAGTACTCTATTTCATTTTCCTCCATAAGAGGGTTGACTCTTGCCGCTTGTTTTCTCCAGTGAAAACCACATTATCTGAAACTTTCTCCTGGTTTCTTCTCTATCTTAGTCAGGGAAAAACAATCTGGAATGATTTCTATGTTGTATTGGAAGTGTCGCGCAAATGCTTGGGCCAAATCAACCCAGTTATACCACCTGCTTTGACCTTGACGTATGTAACATTCCAACGCTGCACCACTCAGATTCTGCCTGAAGTATGCCATTAATAGCTCATCTCTACCACCAGCTCCTCTCATTTTGCTACAGAATCCCCTCAAGTAGGCCAACGGGTCTCCGTGCCCGTCATATAGGTCGAATTTAGGCATCTTGAATCCAACAGGCAACTGAATACCATGAAATAGACATAGATCTTTGTTGGTTATGCTCACCTATCCTCCTAATCCCTGCATGTTTCTGAATGATTGATCCGGGCTTGTTACCTTCCTAAACATCTGCTCCTGTTCTAGGGTTTTAGGCAGTTTCTCAGTATCAACAGGGAGGTCGAAATGAGGAGAGTAAGAGTGATGATCTGGACCTTGAATGTATGCTCTAGGGGATAGTACTGACTATATTGGGTCTAGAATAATGGCTCACTAGAGGATCGATGGAGTGTAGTTGGCGGGGGTGCTATGAAAACAAGGGTGGTTGGTGGATCAGCATATGGGATTGTTTTGCTGGTAGTGCTTGTGTTGTTTGGGAAGTGGTACCCTGATAGTGGTTGTAGTAGGTGAAGCCTGGTACATGTAGTGGGGATGAATCAATAATGGGAGATTCCAGGGATTGAGCTAGTAGTGGGATGAAAGCAGGGTTGGCAGGGTATGATGGTGGGGGATGCCCTTTCTCCCATGCTTGGTACATTTTGGTCATCTGATGTTTCAGCTTATGTAGCTCCTCTTGCATATTAACCTCAGACTCTTGTCCCTCTCTCGACGGATCAATAACACTTGCATCCAGCTCTTGGTGAGCCATGATCAACTTGTTTTTAGACCTGGTGTTATACGGGTATGTTGCTAGAATGACGAACAAACTAACAACCTGTCTATACTTGATGACAACAAGCAAACTTGTTAGCGATTAAGAGCTTAACAGATAAGCGACCGCATGTTGGGGATTCAATGCACCTAAGTAGTTAACCATTTCTATTATACATTTGAATGGCTGCTTGCTTCGTCTGGCCTTTCACTAATTCTTTTCATTTTGTATTTTCTTTCTCTTTTTTCATTCCCGTCTTTCTTTGTTGGCTCTCTTTCTTTTTCTCTTATTCTCGCATTTTCTTTCCTCTCTTGTTTTGCCATTATTTCTTTCCCCTGAATTTTCTCTTATTTTTTCTCTTTTTCCTTTTTATTTCATGGTATGATCGAATCCTATGGGGATTGCCTACATATCATGATGTCGCATGAATCAGACCAAGCGTAGTTCTGCAAGATAAAATAAGGACACATTTTTTGTTTTTCTTCACATTTTTTCCAAATATTATTAAATAGAAATATCTTGATTACAATGACTTCCTTATAGACTTAAACATTTTGAAAAACTAAAACAAGACTCAAAATGGAATGACAGACTCTAAAAGAAATTGCAACACAGTTTCGAAAATAAAATCAAGAGTACATAAGTGTTTCCATTGCTGCTCCAGTTGGGGTTGTTATGGGCCTATGCACCAGGTCTTCTTGAAGACGAAATAAGTCATCCATGATCTACCGGACAAAAATCATAACTTAAGCGAAGAACATGGACTGGGTCATGTCTTCACATTCATTGCATTTCATCATAATGTGGTCCGCAATCCTCCTAATCCTTTCCCTGATAATACCCTTCTCTTGTAGCAATCATCTAACCTGGTGCGATCGGGCACCCAAAACTTGTTCCACAACATGATTTTGCTCTTGAAGTTGCTGCAGGTCCTTTTGTAACTGCACCATCAGGACATATCAATGTTCCTTTTCTACTTTGAAATCTCTTGTCCGTTTGGTCATTTCGTTTTCAAGGACATCGATCCTTTTCTTTAGACCCATTATTCCTTTGTCGTACTTCTCTTTCAGCTGTTGGACGAAATTTGCCCGTCCCTACGCATACTTAACTAACTTGGCTTAGGCTTTTGCTAACTCCTTTTCAGTCTTTTCTAGGTCCGCCTCATAAGCACCCATCTTTCTCCTAAGGCCGTTTATGAGCTTCTCATCTTGTTTGCTTCTAGCCGGATTTTCGGCGGCAATTTTTATTATTTGAATTTGCACTCGTAAGGCTTCATTTTCCTGGTCCAATTTCTTTCTTTCTCCTTCGGCTTCTTGTAGTTGTAGATCATTATTGAACTCAACATTTCTCAATTTCTCTTCAAGAGTGTGAATGGTAGCTTGGTATTTTTCTCCTTTTCTCCCC
Source organism: Nicotiana glauca (assembly GCA_026770625.1). Classification (NCBI taxonomy): domain Eukaryota; kingdom Viridiplantae; phylum Streptophyta; class Magnoliopsida; order Solanales; family Solanaceae; genus Nicotiana; species Nicotiana glauca. The sequence goes on from MU784590.1 coordinate 176,815, forward strand.
AGGCCAACCTTTCCTTGACTTTGTCATCGAAAGTCTGCACATACGGTCTTTTTGCTAGTCTTTCGCGCTCTGTCTTATTGCTTGCACCTGACTTTCCTTCAAACCACACTGCATAATTCGGATTTGATTCCCCTTTGGTAAAATCTGGTACCTGGGTGCCATTTTTCAGATACCGACAACTGTTCCAATCCTACTGTCCTAAAGCCTCTAGCAATACGGCCTCTGGATGGAGTTCAATGACCTGGATGGTTAGATTTTCATCTTCAGGTACCACCTGATATCTCCCTAGTTGCCTTAAAACCCTTTGTGGTATGTAGGGCTGGACAGTCCGCAAACCCATCAACATCAAATAACCTTTTGTGGCTATCATATATATGATTTCTGTCATCAAATAACCAAAGCTTTGATTAAATCTTCTTGTGGTTTAATTTCTAATATATTAGTAAGAGCGCCCAACTGTTCTTTCACCCAGTCTTAAACATCTTTATCCAAATCATACCATCATATGCGCATCTATGACTAGTAGTTTTGGGTCCTGCACAATGTTTGTAAACACGTGATTTTTGACCCTCCCCGAGATTTTTCACATTTTTAGCATAAATATTTAGTTTAGGCCTAATATAGCTATTTTAGCTAGTTTTGACCATTTTACTTTATTTTCA
>MU784590.1:208198-292943 GCA_026770625.1 Nicotiana glauca
GTAAATAATAAATTTGGATCATTAAGTTATCAAAAAATAATTTAAAAGGGTAAATAATAAATATTTAATTAATTTTAAATGCAAGAAAATTAATTTAAAGCTCTAAAATCGCAAAAAATTATGAAAAATACTTGTATAAATTTTGTAAATTAAATAATAATGCAAAAATAATATTTTAAAAATATATATACTAATTGAAAAAATATGAAGGTGAAATTGGGTATCAACAATACTTTCATGCCATAATTAAAAATAAATAATCCCTCCGCATCAATTTATGTGAACATATTTTCTTTTTGATCCGTACCAAAAAGAATGATCCATTTTCTTATTTAGAAACAATTTACATTTGTGCAATGATTTATAATCACACAAAATATATGTGCCTCATTTTACACCATAAGTTCAAAAGTCTTATCTCTTTTCTTAAACTTAGTGCCCAGTCAAATATGTTTACATGAATTAAAATAAAGCGAGTACATATTTAAAACTATGGTCGATAAATGAATAATTTAATTTTATTACCTGAAGTAAAGGCATAAATTCGCCGATGGTGATGGTCCTACATTATAAAGCACGATAAAGAAATCTATATAGTATAACAGTGTGGCTGATCTCCAAGCGTAGCGCCCCACATTGTCCATGTGTTGAAGAAACGGTAGATACATCAAACTTAACCTTGTTACCACATGTATCAACTGCAAGCATGCCTACAATGATCCACATCGTATATATGGACCCCCTGCTGGACTCATACTTAGGGGTAACATCGATAATCGGATAAAGTAACGTTTTATGTCCAATCAACGATGACATTCAATGTCTGTGCCCCTGCAATTCAGTATCATTCGGTGCCCAACCGAGAAGTGTCATCATCGAGGGACACTATTCTCCGGTGCTCCTGGGGCGGATTTAGCGTGTAGTATATGTATTTTTGGTAATTTAATAATTTTTGCGTGGACTCTGTATTTTTGTTAAAATTTTTATTAAATATTTATTTGTGAACCCAGTTATTATTGTATATTAATTTGAAATTGCGACAAAAACTCATAAACTTAAAATTCTAGATCCGCCTCTGCTCCAGCTCCTCCCCCCTCGGTCACAAGATCTCCGTCAACAAAATAACCCTTATAATACAATAATAACATGTACCGTGACTGTGGCGAAGGTCATCATCGAATAAACAAACAAAAAAGGAAACAACAATTCGGAGTTACACGACCAAAATAATTTCCAATACAGCAAATACATTACAAGTTTTTCTTACAAAGGGCTCAAAGACGCCGTAGAAAAAATGGCAAAACAAAAGTGAGTAAATACAACCAAATACTACGCCACATCATTCCCCGTGGAATATCCTCGTAACAAGAATCAAAGGCGAGTTTTTCCAAATCATCAGAATTAATATCATCATCGCCAGCCAAGACGGGGTCATACCCGTATGCCTCAGGAGCTGCATGAGCCTTGGCACGCACAACCCGAAGTTCCGCCTCGGACGCCTTCCTGTCAGCATAAAGAGACTTATACACATCAAGCTAGGCTTCAGCATGAATCCACAGCGCATACAAATGTCGAGGCACGACAGGATCAACCGAAGCATGGGATGTAAAGGGTTGCGACTATCGTCGCACGTCCTCCGCTTTCAAAGCAGCCACCTGTTCATTAAACGAGGACAAATCCGCCTCTAGATCTTGAATACGCCCCTCAAATCTCGCTACCTTAAGCGCAGATGCCTCTACCTCCTTGTCACGTTCCAATCTACAAACACGAAGAGTGTCTTCTAGAGTCGCTACCTCAGAGACAGCAGTTGCCCTATTCCCTTCAGCGTGAGCCAAACGTCAATATTAGCACTCAACTCACTCTTAAGGTCGACGACCTCCGCCGCCTTCTTGTCAAGCTCGGCAGTTAAATTGGCCACCTTTACTTGGAGGTCAGCATTTTCGGCCATCCCTCCTTTACTCAACTCTAGCTCTTCTTCCCTGACCTTAAGGGACGCCTCGAGTTCACTACAATGGGCAATGGCCTTCATAAGGTCCTCATCTCGTTCTTTCAGCTCTTTGACCTTATGCGCCAATTGATCCTCCCTTTGCTTAAGCCCATCGTGGAATAACTGAAAGTCGCGATCCTGAGTAAAGATGTCGGTCATCTCACGATGCTTGGTGCGGTATTCTTGATACTTGGAGGACATCTTCTCATAGACGATCGTTCTCTGCTTTTCTCGACGTTCACGCTCGATCTCCATAATAAGGGCCTAATATGAAAAACAAAGTTAAAAAAAAAATTAAGCTAAGGACACGAAACAAATCTAACGACGAAATGAAAAGATAAGCATTTACCCATAGAGCCATGCCGGAAATGCTCCATGACAACTCTGCATCACTCATCGCCTTAAGTGTCGCGCTCTTAAGAGCAGCGCATAAAGGGGAGAATAGCGACGCCACCTGGTCACAGTTCGACAGCAAGTCGTAGTCCCTAGGGATGACTATGTGTCGATCAGAACCCTCCATTCTAACCTTTACACGAGTGTGACGCTCCAAGAACTCTCATACATCTCCCGGGTTGACGTCCGAATCGAGCCGTCGCCCCCGGTATGTACGCCTCCTCCATTTATAGATGATGCGCCACCCTTGGCGGAGCGCACAGACCCCCCTCCTTAGTATATTTCTTATGTACGGGGCGACCACCCCGCCAAAACGGCATCCGCCATAAATACGGGCACAAGTGCCGTCTCCGATGCACCGGTTCTACTCTAACCAGTACCAATGGCCACGTCCTTCCCGAGTCCTACCCTCTTCTTTTTTCTCAATAGAGATTCGTCCCCATTAAAGGACCCATCCACGATGTGATAGATCGGTCGAGAGGAGATCTCGTCCCGTACAACCATATCTCGAGAGGAGTCTCCCATCTGTACCGTTTGAGCACAACTATCTCAGACGGACTCCTCCAAGGTAAATTGCATCCATGCCGATACGATGGCTTGACGAGATGCAGGGACTGGGGCCCTCTTTCTAGAAACCCTACAACCTGTCATCACAAGGAATCGTATCAATATAATGGCAAATAGCCAAAGTGCAGCACAGAGGAAAACATTTACCAGATGGGATCTTCGGCCCAAAGCGTTTCATGAAAGCAGGCCAATCTCGAGTCTCTGCCGCGTAAGGTAGTAAATGGGCTACCCAGTCCCTTATACCGGTGATGGGACGGGGTGTACGTCTCACAACTGCAAAAGAAAGTTGCAGATAAATACTAAGTGGAACAAAACAAAAATACAAAAGTAAACAAGTTCCAACACCTGCGCTTATAATTCCACCGCTTTGGGAATCCAACGGGGTCCGACATAGTGTGCAGAGTTCTGACAAAGAAGTATTTATGATAAAATTTACTGCTTTCCCGATCATCTGTACCGACCACCAGCCCTTTGATCCCATGATGCCTCAAATGTACTATAGTACCCTTGTGAAAACTAGGGGAAAAGAAGTGCAAAAGGTGGTGAATGTTAACTTCTCACCCCTCCAAATCCACGTACTTTGTCAATACCAGAAATATCTTGTACGTGTATGGAGAAAGCTGCGCCGGGCAGACCTCATAAAACCAGCAGAATTCCTCTGCTAACGAAAGAAAGGGGAAGGAGCGAAAGATCGCGAAAGGGTATTCATAAAAAGCACAATACCTCGGTCTATGGACCTCCACGAGGCCCCTCCCTACCGGAACCATCTCGACATAAGGGGGAATGTTATGCATAGTACGGAGGCCATCTATATGAGCCTGCTCAGTCTCAGACACTACCGGAGCAGGAGTAGGGGCGGGTTCTTTAAGGAAATCGCTTCAAGACATAAGGTGTCTCGGTAATATCTCTTCCACGGTGGGAAAACTGTCTCCTTCCTCTATCTCCATGTCCTCACCACTAGAAACAAGTGCCATGGATAACGGGGTGGAATCAGAAATCTCCTCGTGTGACCGGTATGTTCTAGGAATATCTATGGCAGAAGATGTGCTGATAAAATGAAAAACCAAGGACAATGAACGAAAGAGAAGAAGCGAAGAAATCGCAAAAACAGAGTTGAAGATACAAGAAGGAATAACCAAGGGAAGCAATGCACACACCGAAGAGGAAATGGCTAAGATTTTTTGAAAAAAAACAAACCCTTCAACTATTTATAGGGTTGGGTAGCGTCAGAATCGAAGCGGAAGACTACCAACGGCACCAAAATTAAAACGACAAGCCATCAGTCTATATCTCGGGAAGACGTGTAATGATGACGCACGTGGAAATGACATCATTTCCCAATAGGTCACACCATCCATGATATCATGATGCGCACTGCTCTTCCGTTATTGGCCAAATCGTTATGATTCGCTAGCAAAATTTCTATAGGCAATGTCCGCTTATCAAGGACGCACCAGGCCGCAACCTCGACAAGCGAATGGACTAACTGTATAGGTCCAAATTTGACAACCACAACCACTACTGAGTATAACGAGAAACGAGGTCATCATGGTGTAGCATCCTATGGTCGTTGTGATAAAAGGCAGCAGCCAAAATTGGTTAGTTGAGAGACAACATCTGCGGTAGTGTAGGCTTAGTAGGAGATAGTCGGGATATGCTTTTCGAATATACTTTATGTTGTACCTTTTTAGGATTTCAGAGGGGATTGTCCCTTATAAATAGGGAGAGAAGACTTTGTAAAGGGGGATAGGAGATTGAAAATAAAAGACAACCTTGTTCATTGATTACAGATCTGAAATTTAACATCTTTGTTCGATATTAAGAGGGATTCTGAATCCCACCATCATCCGAACATCATTTTTTACCTAAGTCAATCGCATTCGTTACGTTTGATTTCTACATATAAAGTTATCATATTTATGAGCAATCATTTGATTCCGACATACTGGGAGGTATCATTTATCTTGTTCATTTCCTTCCATCATTTGATCTAGGTTTTATCGTGCTTAACGAAGATTGACCTCATCATTATTGTTAGTTTTTTTAATCAAAAAAAAAGTTTTGAAATCTTTTGGTCAAACAACCGTCAGTTGATTTTAAAAGTTACACTGAAGGTGCAATTACTCAGCGCAGCGCGCTTTCTTCACAAATGACCCTTAATAATCCGTCTATTTAGGGACATTATTATTACAAGAAGACTTGCTTGTCCGCACCTTCAACATTAATAAAAAAAGAACGAATCTGACAAACTCATTTATTGGAGTGTTGCTCCATTTCTCTCCATTTCAGTCAAACCTCAGTTTATTTTATAGTTTAAGCAGGTCAATCATTCTTTTTACAAGGAATTTTAGGCGGGAAACGTTTCATTTTCATAAAGGATTCAAGCAAATTTCATGTAGAAATTTACAGCTCCAAAAGGTTTTCACGTTGAAACATTTTCAAGCTAATTTGAATAATTTGGAGGAAAAGGTTATTAGAGCAACGAAAAATCCAATTTTGATGGTGTCTTGTTCATATGCTCTATGTTACTCCATTAATGGGAATTTTGGATAAATGACCTGGATGCACTCAAGGCCGGCTCTAACCTTACGAGTGGTAAGACCGACGCCTTAGCCCCCTAAATTTTGGGGTCCCATTTTTTTTAAAAAAAAAATAGGTTTATAGGTGTTTAGAAAATAATATTTAGTAATTTTAATACTAAAAAATAGAGTTTTTAATATAAAAGGAAAAAAACTCTTTATATATATAAAATAAAGTAATAATTTGGCTTATTTAAAAATGGGTAGATGAATAGTTTTCCTGACGTTTCAATTTTTAACTTTTTATTCTTTCAATAGATAACATGTAAAAATTTTACTCTCCCTTTTCTCAATTTGTCCAAGTCAATCTTTTTTTTTCCCAATCTCTTCGTAGTTTAAAAACCTCTACATAATTTTCGTCTTTCTCTTTAATATTTTTATTCACTTTCTTTCTCCAAGATTTCATTAGTTTAAGTGGTCAACAATACTTTTAAGCTTCCAATAATTCTATACTTCTATTGCTCTATAATAACTTATCTAAAATCAACAATATCTCAATAAAGACTAAATGAGTTGGCTATAATATTTATTGAGAAGGAATTATTAGAAAAAGCTGATTATTAAAAAAATATTAACAACTTTATATCTCAAAAAACTAGAAGAATAAACTTCAAATAAAAATATATCTTATAACTTTCTTTTAAAAATTTAGGTCTCATATTAAATTTTGGCTTTAGGCCCCGCATGTACTTGAGCTGCCTCTGCCTCTGGATACACTTCATTAATTGAGTTAATTAGTTTGAGGCCACATAAATAGTGTATTAAAAAGAGTTAGAAGGATAGTTTAGTAAAAATATCCTTCTTATTTATGTTACTAGAAAATTTACTCGCGCTTCGCACAGTCGATAGTAAGATTATTAAACTACGACTTTATTACAAACAAATTTTCTCACGTCATATTATTAAATCCCAATAAATGTACGCATATATTATATTTTTCTAGAAGTATTTATTTTCGATATATAGCAAGTGCAATGCCTTCAGAATCATAAAATACACATGTAAGTAGCATGTCTTTGTATCAACAAATGTTATTTCAAGGTAACAAAAATATAATATTATAAATTATTTTGCAACAATTTATCTCAGTACACCTTATCGATGAGTTTGAAGGCTTGAATTACAGAATGAAGCGTTTCTTGATCTATCTAATGAAAATTAGGTGATTATGTAAGAAAATGTGATGGTGTTTCAGTTATGAAAATGTAAAAGCCTAAAATTGATGATGGTATTGTTTTTCAATGCATAAAGTTGAATGATATACTTGATGATGGTACCGCTTGCCATTTATCTAAAATTGAATGATATGCTAATGTCATTTTTTATAGTAATAAATAAATATTCGATTTAGAAAATAAAAATCCCTAATTATAGAGTAATAATAATTGGGTAATTACTCTTTTTTATAGATATTCTATTATTGATATCTCCTCCTTTTTACTTCATCACTTCTATCAGAAGTTATGGAGCTATAATGAAGGTCCTAATAAGGGTTAACGAAATGAGTAACTAATCTTATTAAAATGACACAAAAATATGAACACAATGTACATAAAGATGTGAGAAAAGTGTCAGTTCACCTTTCCTAAGATCATCTTTAGGTAAGGTTTAGCCCAATTTGTATTATATGGATAATAATACCGGTGCTATTGTCCTCCTTATTTTTACTTTTTCTAATTATTGTATTTTTTTTCTTTTAATAATAAAAAACCAGCCCTAAAAAAAAAAATCATCTTTAGGGCTCTTGGATGACGACGAGTCCATAGATAATTAAATATGTTACTACTACTTTTCAAGTTTGACAGGCCACCTTTCATTTCGCTCTTGGACTCCTTCCGTCTAGCGAAACTACATTTGTACTCAAAAAAATAAAATTTCAGCCTCTAAAAGATGACACAAAATAATAATCTAAAATTTTGAGTTCTGAAAATTAATATGTCGATAACATGTTGACAGAGAATTAGGGATCTTGTAGCTCTCTTCCATCAGAAAGGCAAATTTACATTCCAAAAGAAATGGGAAAGACTTCTATCTAATATAAGAGACGCATGGTTAACTTGAGCAAAAATGTACATATAGTATCCCTCCAAATAGGAGAGCTGCTACCAAGTACCAATACGTCAATAGTGCTTCTCAGTTCTCACTGCCAAGAATAAAAAATAAGGAACAAAAAGAGAAGAAAAGAAATATCTAAGTTTTCGGATATAAGTTGACAAAGAAAATATCATTGTGTAGTCATATTTGAGCTCAAAGTACAAATAAAAATTCAGTACAACTTGTGTTACACAGATTCACTGGAACTTACATTGATGAGAGCAACCCTCTTTTCTTTCACTATTTTATCTTTTTACCATATCATTGATATTAGAGGTTCAAAAACATCTTCATCCTAAGAAATTATAAGAATATTCATACCAATTGGGTTATTGCAATGAAAGAGAAGAGGAAATGCCTATGAAAGGGAAACGACAACAGATTTGCATTTTAATTAAGCTAGTATTGGAAGGAAAAGGGCCATGCATTAATAGTCATAACTATTGTATATTTAATTCATTATATTCCAAAAAGAAGAAAACGGACGCAATACAAGGAAAATCGAGAGATTCCAGGGAAGTAATAACACATAGTAGCATTAATAGGGAAAGAGATAATCGGGTAGCTTTAAATTTTTGTTGTTTTTTAAGATGAAAAATGAGGATAAAAAGCAAAAAATTGAGAAAAAAAATAAATACGGTTCCTTGCATATAAGAGGTGACACATCACTCTTTCATTGCCCTCCTTTTTATATATATATATATATATATATATATATATATATAGAGGCATGTAAAACAGAAAGTTGACAAGTAATATGGGACACAGAGTATCAAGTTCGTCAAGTAATCTCTCAAAAATCCCTCATCACTTTCTTTTTTGATTAAAAAGCGGAGCCGCATTTCTACGAGAAGTTTTTGCGGTTTGAACATATGATATGTTATGGGCCGCTTTCCCGCCATGCCTCATGACCTCCGGACGCGCCCCATGGTATCCTAACAAGCCTCTCAATGCCTAGGCGCCACAGACGGTCCCGTGGTTTTGGCTGCGCCAAGTGACATGCGCGCAGATGCCTATGTCACTCCACCGCTATCCCTCGCCAGCACCGACCCTGATGCCAAAGATGGTATTGCTGCCAAAGGACCTGTTTCTGCTTTGTAGAAAATTAAGTCCTTCTCATTGTAAATATAGAGTAATTTCATTTCATGCACTTACATTATGTTTCTCTAGCTTATTCAAGTCTTGTCATGCAACTTTGGTTTATTTTTTTTAAGTATTATTAGGAGGGATCAAACATTCAAAACTTTCTAGCAAGTAATAACTCTCTGTACTAGTGTCTCTCCCCCTCGACACCGCCTTGCTTTTCTGTAATAGCTTTCATTAATGCAATCAAACTTTTTTTTCTCAATTCTCATTTTTGTTCTTTCAATTGCTCTTGATATTGATTTTTCCATACGATACTGACAATCTAGTCTAGCGTACGGCGGGGACCTCAGTTGGCAGATAACAACTGCACTGACATTAGTTGCTTAGCCTTACGTAGCCCTTCCAAAGAATCTCAGGAAGGCGCTGCGTAATAGATATCGTGATCACATTGACTCTCCTTCACTTCCCATTTTGATTGAAACAGGAAATCACAAGCAACCAAATCCCTATAAATAGCAGTATTAGAACTCCACAATTTCATGCAATAACAGAAGAAAATGAAGTCCCATTTTCTTCCCTTTCTTTACCTTTCTCTCTTCCTTTTCCTTTCTTTTCCCTCCCCTTCTCACTCGCTGAGATCAATCCATACGATAAGAAAGTCCTAAAAATCAAGAATGACTTAGATAATCCCTACCATTTTGCCTCCTGGGATCCCAAAACAGATTGCTGTGATTGGTACGTCGTAGAATGTGACCGGCAAACCAACCGGATTAATGCTCTCACAGTCTCACCGTCTTCCAAGCAAACATCTCCGGCCAAATTCCGGCCACCGTCGGCGACCTCCCTTTTCTCAAAACCTTACAATTCCATCATATCTCAAATCTTACAGGAACCATTCCCCCAACTATTACAAAGCTCACAAATCTAAAAGAGTTAAGACTCAGTTTCACTAATCTCAGTGTTCCTATTCCTCAATTTCTTAGCCAACTCAAGAATTTAACTTTTCTTGAATTAAACTACAACCAATTCATTGGAACAATTCCACCATCACTGTCTGAACTCCCTAATTTATCAGAAATCTACCTAGATCGCAATAAACTCACTGGACAAATTCCAGAATCATTCGGAAAATTCAGAGGACAAATCCAAACGTTATGAATGGAGAAGAATTTGGAAAGGGGGCGGAAATATCTAGAAGAAAAGGGAAAGAGACGTGTATATTAGGTTGGATAGAACGGTGCCGTTGCAATAATAAAAGTGAAGGGCTGAGATTCAAAATCTCAGTTATAATCCAAGGGCTGAGATTAAGTCTCCATCTATTAAATAAATCAATGAAGAATTCAGAAGCAGATATGATTCTGGTAACTTCTAACGATCTCTCTCTCTTTCTAGTTAGCTGTTGAATTACATTCTATTGTACAATTTGAATGTAGTTTGGATTTCCTATCAATAAAATACACTTTCGCTGCTTCCATAATTTTCCTAAATCTAGTACATTACAGTTTGATATTTTGAAAGTGGAGTTCCCGGAAAGTTTAACGTGGTTGGATTTGAACCATAATCGAATTTTTGGTAGATTACCACAAGGATTGAAAGATTTACAGTTACAGAATTTGAATGTGAGTTATTGTTATAATATGAGAATTTAAGAAGAAACTAAAGCTAAAAACTAAACTAAGCTAAGAAAAAGGAAATAACATATTTCATTCATAGCATGTCAAGATGGCAAGTTCGATACAAATAGGGAAAGTAAGACCTAGGGGTCAAAGTGAAATAAAAAGCTTAAGGGAAATAAAATAATTACTTATCAGACTCAAATATAAAAACTAATAACGGATAGGTAAATAACCAACCCAACTCCCATGTACACTTTTGGAAACAATAATTACTACTTCCCATAGCTGATCCATTTCCATATTGTATCAGGACTCCCCGGTAAACAACACCCTTGTCCTCACGAGTGAGGAACTTAATCCATCCACGATCAAATGGAAACAATATGAGCAGTATTTCAAAACATTCGCCATTAGTAACCACACTTTCACAAGACCATATGTTGAAGGAGGGAGAAGGATTAATGGCAAAACACTGCATTTCATGATTTGTCACTAAAATAAATGATTTGGTTGATTTGGCCAAGAAATGAGACTGTGACTGCAAAGGTAGTAACAAAGGGTAGCCCTGGGCCCCAAAGAAGTGCTCTACAATTCTACACTTACTGTTCATTGAATCAAAATGCAAGCAAGTTTCTCCTGTAGCTATATTCTGGTTCAAAACTTCAATTCGACCAATATGTTGCTCAAACCCTTTTTTGCTATTATGTGAACTTCTTTTTCAAGTAACATGTAGAATGCAATAGAAAGAATGTTAGAGCCTTCATGTTCTTCAAATTTACCAATGAATCTAGTCCTGAGGATATTCTCATCAATGCTCGTACGAAGTTTCAACATTTGGTTCATTTTGTTTCCAAGACTGTTAGGATCATAAAACTACAAGAGAACCAAGTTCTTAATAGAGCTTAAATTTTCATAAATCAATCCTTTACTACCCTTGATCCTCAAATCACGACGAACATGCAACTTGGTGTCACACCTTCTTTTAGCCGCTACCGCACCCGCGAAGGTGTGGTAAAGGGAATTTTTTTAATTAAAGGACAATCGAAACGGGATTTGTTATTAAGAAATAGAGTCGCCACTTGAGATATTTAGGGTGTCCCAAGTCACCGGTTTGAATCCCGAATCGAGGAAAAAGTTGACTCCTTATTACAGTCTGCGAATCAAAAATCCGGATAAGGAATTTTGTTAACCCGGGAGAAGGTATTAGGCATTCCCGAGTTCCGTGGTTCTAGCACGATCGCTTAACTGTCATATTCGGCTTATTTATCTGATTTTAAAACATGCTTTAACTTATCTGCAAATTTTAACTTTTAACCACTTTTATTTTTATTTTTTAAGGAATTGAACGTCGTTTAAAATATATTTTTGGATCACGTCACATGAAATGCACTCGGATCCTCGACACATTTTATTCAACGTTTTGGGATTTGGATTTGGGTCGCATGAAATGCACACCCGAATTTAGGAAGGTAATATTATTAAATACGCGCCTAAAGATACTAACGCATAATTATTTTTTAGGGAAGGCCGTGAAATTTGCTAAACAGCTCGTCCCGAAATCTAAGTATTTTAATAACTATTTATTGAAGGCCCCGCAATTTAATTGTATTTTGTTCGGCGAGAATCATCTCATTCATTGTTTTAAAAGGTATACCTAAAAGCGACTACGATTTTCTATATTTTTTGTCTCTAAGAATAAAGAAAATAGCCCTAGTTAATTAATTACCGGATTTAACACCGACCACAAGAAAAATTGCATCCGGGGCTACGTGAAAGGGTGGCCAGTAGCAGGCTTTGGTCCAGGCCCACATGAATACATGAATCAGATTGGACTTGAGTCGTTCACTGGAACGCTAAGGCAAAAAATTTTGCAAGTAGGCTAATCCATTAACCAAACAAATTCGAGATTTTAACTATCTAAATACTTTTTAAAGTTAATATATATTGGTACAAGGGCGTTAACCATCTTAGAATGAATAAACTTATCGAATGAAGCCCTTATTCTTGGATTTTTATCAAAACTACAAGGTTAACTCTACATGGCCAAATTACTTTCCTAAGTTTCTAAGTTATTTCTTTTTTAACAACCTTGTGCAATAACTGACGGACATCAACTGAAACTAATCCATCCATTACATTAGGCTAATCATGAAGTAGGTTACTACTTGTTCTTAACAGAGGAGAAAGAAAAACTGCTTCACATTTAACAATGCAGTCCAGTTATTACAAAAATCCAACAGAAACATACACACATTCATGACTTAAGTGCATTATTACATGACTTAGGAATACAACTTAGTCTAATATGCTTCAATATCTTCATATAATCATTCTATGTGATTTCAGCTTACAATTGCCAAGGTTACAGTTGTGTACAGTATTTAGAATAAAGATGAAGAAGAAACAAAGGTCAGCAACAGCAGTAACAAACAACAAAGGCAACAGCAATATGAGTCAAGTTTTTAAAAGACCAACGCAACAAATATAACATCAACACCAGCAACAGACCAAGCGCAAGAACAATATGAAACCAGCAAAACACAAACACCCCAGGCAGAACTAGAATTTAACCAAATTTGGACCCCAAATTCCAATGAAACAATGTCCAGTTATACACTCAAATAGACTGATCCGAAGTTTTAAAAATGTTGTCTTAGACTTAAAACTTTCAACACTGACTTTATCTCTAAAACACTGATTTTTAGGAGTCTAAAACCAGCCAGTTTCCACTCTTAATTCTCATCCTTTTTTAGCATTCTAGAAGCTAGCCTTTGAACTTTGCTTATTAATTTTCCTCAAATGTTTTTAGCTCTATAGCTCTCAGATTTTCAGAGTATTTTCTCAGTGTATTCTTCTTTGTGTATGGCAGAAAATGTCTAAAAAGAACTCCCCTCTCTCAGAATGTATCTCCTTATTATATATCCTCTCAAAATCTTTTTTCCGGATTTTAGGCATTAGTGGACAATTAACTAACTTATTTTAGGCCTTAAAATCAGAAAGTTGTCTCCACTATTAGTTGTCTATTGACTATTCAATCCCACTTAACATTTGTCTTTTTAACTTTTCCAAACCCACTAACACTTGTCTCAATTCAATCCTTTTAGCAGCCCCCTTTTCAAATTCAAATTAATCTCTGAATTATCCCCTATTAATCCTAAGGTCAGACTGCCCATTTTTACTCCTCTGAATACCCATGTTATTACCCCTGAAATCCCCTAGGAGTTAACTGTCCTGCCCTGACCTCTGTGACTACTACCCTGACCTCTGTGACTACTACCCTGATCCCCTTCAAACTGTAACAGACCCCATAGCTATATCCAATTCCTAATTGATTATCAAGCATGGAAGACAACAGTTTATAGACCAACCAACTAAAACTGAGGTTTATAAGTCTGTACAAACCAGAAAATAAACCAATCAAACAGGCTACAGACAACATTAACGCATCAAAACAAAATAGAACACATGAACATTAAAATACACTGAATGAGAACAAGCTGCAATCATATGCAGAACATGGTAAATAACAATGAGAAAGGGAAATTGAAACAATTTCAAACAAATGATACAAACATGTTTATTTCAACACAGAATTAGAATAGAAAAGAAACAGGAAGGTAAACCTACTGGAATGAACCAAAAATTAAACTATTATCATGTTAATCTAATATTCAAACATAATAGACTAATCGACGATACTTATTCAATCGATTACACAAATTATAACATATAATTATCAATAATCAGAAAACTTAGACAAAATAAAAGGTCTAAGAGAGGAGAAAGGGACAAGTGAAAAACTAAACGAAAGATCAATTCAACAAAACACAACTGAACCCAAACATATAAACAAAAATCATAGAACAAAGGAGGAAAGTAAATACCTCAAAAATCAGAAACCACATGAACTCTGCTCTCATCGACTTCGACTCAAACTTTTTGAGGTCAAACGGACCTTAATCGAGTGTTCTCGATTGAGAACACTCGACTAAAGTCGATTTGCAACCTTAAATATTTTACTCGGTCAGGTTCCAGGTTTTGGCTCCCTAGGCCTCTTCCAATTGGTTTAACCTTCGAATTTAGGACGAGGATAGTCTAGGGGTTCAGGCGTGTGACTTGGGGAAGGTTTAGGGTTGGCGCCTCCACCATGGAATCTTGTGGCGGCGCTAGGGTTCTTGGCTCGAAATTGAATTTTGATAAATCCTGGGTTGATTTGAAGAAAACTAAGGTTGGTTTTGGTATGAGGGAGTTCTAACGGGGGTATGGTGTTAACTTGGTGTCAAACAGATAGGCTAGGGTTTTTGGACTAACCTTCGATTGATTATTCGAAGGGACTGGTTGGGATTTGAAGTTAGCTATTATGATAGTTGGAACGGGGAGGTTGAGGGGAGTTCAGGGTGTAAAAATGGTGGGGTTTGGTGATTGACCGCTGCCGCGGGCGATTTCCGGCGGGCAGTTAACGGTGGTTTGTGGTGGTGGGATTTGGGGTCGTCTCTGAGGCTTAGAGACAATGAGGGGGGGTTGGATTTGGGGGGGGGGTAGGATTTTTGGTTTATATAGTAAGTTAGGGGATCAATCTAGACTGTTGGATCAAATGGAACCAACGATCCAGATTGAACAGGGGAGGGTAAACGGTGTCGTTTGGTTTAATGAGGGGCGGATGGGTTTGGGGAATGGGTCGGGTTGGTGAAACGGGTTGGGAGATGGGATGAGGGCCGTTGGATTGATGTGGATTGAACTACTGAGATTTAACGCGACTAAACAACGTCGTTTGGACGTCTCTGAGATTGGCTGGCTTGAACCGGGTAAAGACAGTGTTTTGGGCCTAGACTTTGGTCAACTAAAATGGCCCAGTCCGATTTTCTTCCTATTTTTGTTCTTTTCTTCATTTTCTCTTATTTCTAAATTAAATTATAAACCAAATCATAAATATTAGTTAATTCCTAATAAAAATCAACACGCACAATTAAAATAAAATCACGTAATTTGACATTAAATGCTAAAAATGCAAAGTATATTATTTTTTGTCATTTTTCTAAAACATTTGGTTATTAACTAACTCAAAAATATTTATTAACTTGTAAAATACAATTACAACATATTTTGTATTTTCTATTAATTTAAACACACATAATCACGCACATACAAACGCAAACAATTACCAAAAAATATCACAAGAATTTCACATAATAAAACAAACATTTTTGTTTTGATTTTATGGGAGTAATTCATGTGAGGCAAAAATCACGTGCTCACAGCTACCCCTTTTTGCCCGTAAACACGAAGAGTTTTCGTGCAAAGACAAAGTGAGCGGATACGAGCGATTTTTGCCCATTTGAACACTCAATGTGAAGCATTTTTTGAAATATTTGACCGAATCTTTGCTTCAAAAGGTCTCCTACATATCCTTGGCTAAAAAGGAATCAGGTCAATGTAGTTCGGGCAGTTTCAGTAGGTGGGACTACCATGAGACTGTGGTTTTACTGTTACTGTTGTTGTAGTTGCTGCTGCTGCTTTCTGACCTCCTTATTACACCAGGCTAAAATAAAAAATAATAAGCTAGACTAAACTAGTCTATGAATTACAAAATCTTATCTAAATTTTCAGGCTTGCTCTTGTCGCCTTGCTTTCTTGTTGGCTTGCTTCCTTTGATGTTTCTTTATTTCTATCTTGAGATCGTCGGCCTTTCTTGATTGCCGAACTTGAACTGCTTATTTGCTTCTTCGAACTATTTTCCTTTCGAAGCTTGAACTGCCTTTTTCTGACCATTGTTACCTTTCTTTCGATTTCCGAACTTGAATTTATGTTGGGGATCTTGCTGTAATCCTCTGCTTTACTGACTTCAACTTGAAATGTATTCCTCTGTTATACGGGTGGGCTCCCGACTTCAATATTCAACTTAAAATGCATTCCTCTGTTATACGGGCGAGCTCCCGACTTCAATCTTCAACTTAAAATGTATTCCTCTGTTATACGGGCGGGTTCCTGACTTCAATCTTCAACTTGAAATGTATTCCTCTGTTATACGGGCGGGCTTCCGACTTCAATCTTCAACTTAAAATGTATTCCTCTATTAAATGGGCGGGCTCCCGACTTCAACCTTCAACTTAAAATGTATTCCTCTGTTATACGGGCGGGCTCCCGACTTCAATCTTCAAGTTGAAATATATTCCTCTGTTATACGGGCGGGCTCCCGACTTCAATCTTCAACTTCAAATGTATTCCTCTATTATACGGGCGGGGTCCCGACTTCAACCTTCAAATTAGAATGTATTCCTCTGTTATACGGGCGGACTCCCGACTTCAATCTTCAACTTAAAATGTATTCCTCTGTTATACGGGCGGGCTCCCGAATTCAATCTTCAACTTAAAATGTATTCCTATGTTATACGGGCGGGCTCCCGGCTTCAATCTTCAACTTAAAATGTATTCCTCTGTTATACTGCCGGCTCCCAACTTCAATCTTCAACTTAAAATGTATTCCTTTGTTATACGGGCGGGCTCCCGACTTCAATCTTCAACTTAAAATGCATTCCTCTATTATACGGGTGGGCTCCCGACTTCAATCTTCAACTTAAAATGTATTCCTCTGCTTTACGGGCGGGCGCCCGACTTCAATCTTTAAACTTTTGTTCTGTCCGATGGGGATACAATTTCCTTCCTTAAAACTTGTTGTTTTCCTCCTTTCAACACTGCTAGGGGTAACACTGGTTCAAAGACCACTTCCCTTAAGACTGGTGTTGTCTTTCTTCTTCCAAGACCACTTTACTTAAAACTGGTGTTTTCTTTATTCTTCTCCAAGTGGATACCTGACTTCCTGAAAATTTTCAAAATAAAAGGAAAATTTTCTGCCCCATTTTGATAATCTTCCTTGTGGCATGCCTTTCCGCCATCAATGTTGTTTCCTTTACGTGCTTCAAATCAAAGAAAATTTGTTAGTTTAAAACGTGGTGAGTGGTTGTGCACTCCTGCTGGGGATGGTTTTTCTTTTTCTCCTTCCCTACTCTGCGTTCCATTACACTATCAAAACTTGCTGGGGATGATGTTATCTGCAGGGGCTGATATTCCTCCTGGGGATGATATTCCTCTTGCTCTTACAATGACTTAGTCGATAACCTCCGACCTTCTTGATGATTCCTTTTCCACCAACTTCTCAAATGTTGTTTTCTCACCTTCGCTCTATATTTTCCCCGAAATCCTAGACCAATCCATCATTGTGGTCTTGAAAAAAACATATTTCTCGTTCCATTGTATTATCTTGGGACTGTCCTATCCACATTTTTGTTTTGCATTATATTAGAAACTGGTAGTAAACTCTGAAAATCCTTCTAAAAAGACAAACTACTTATTGAAAAATCTCAAACAAAAGAAACGAAAATGATGATTTTTAAAAGATAGAAAAAGAAAAATCTTTTTGAACAACTACTGGGGGAAGAAAAAGGAAAACAACTTATCTAGATGGTGTAGCCGATCCCAATGATCATGTTGTGCATTCCGGATTCAACAACCCAATCTATATCAATCAATCTTTCTGATGGCCTTACTTTACATTTCAAAGGCCCCGTAACCTAACTCTTTTGCCGAACCAATGACTTGTTCTACTTGATGCCTCGACGGATCATTTTTGTCGATCTTATGTTGTTTTCCCCCTTTTAACTCCTTGTTTCCTCATAGTGCCCTTCAGGAGGTTTTCACTAATAAGACTCTCTCATTTCTCTCATCTGACGTCGCCTTATGGTGCCCGTGAAGGTTTTCACTGATAAGACTCTCTCACTTTATTTCTCTCAACTTCCGTCGCCTTATGGTTCCTGTGAAGGTTTTCATCGATAAGACTCTCTCATTCTATCTTTCTCAATTGGGGATTGGAGTGTTGCCGATAAGACTCTCTCTGCTGAGGATTCTTTGGCTATCATTTCTCTTCAGCTTGTGATCCTTTTTCAGCTGGGGATCAGAGCGTTATTCCCGACTTCCATTTGCCTGACTTGGTACTTCTCGGATACTGATCGGGAGGTCTTTTTGGACATCAGTTGGGGATTGAAATTCTTGGTATATTGGCTTAAAAGAAAAGGTATCAAGAATTTTAAAATAACTTTGATGGGTAAAGATGTTACAACTCTTGGAATCAAATTTCTTTCCTGAAACTTAAAAACATAACTTCTACCCCAATTTCTTGCTTGGGGATCTTTCGACTTTTATTATGCTATGACCGAGTCGTGAAGCACCTACGTATCCTCTTCGAGGAATCAGGTCAAACGTAGTTCCCACATTCCTTTGTTTTTTCGTGTGACTTTTCTTTTGTTTTGTTGTTATTTTTCTTTCTTTTTTTTCCTTTTTTTCAATTTTATTACCTATTCCAAGAGAGGGGTATGAAAGAATAAATAAGCCTCAAAAGGGGAAACAAAGGCTAAAGTGTTTGGATAGAAGAACAAATTGCCTCCGTCATTTCATTCTCCGATAAATGCCAAGTACAAACAAACAAACAACAATTACAATCAAGGAAATCATACATATTATCTCTTGACTGCATCAGAATTGATAGCTATGTCGATACATCTTCCTTCGACATCTGTCAAGCATAAAGCGCTATTGGATAGCACTCTGGTCACAATAAACGGTCCTTGCCAATTCGGGGCGAACTTGCCCTTTGCTTCGGCCGGATGTGGAAGGATTCGTTTCAACACTTGCTACCCCACTTCAAAATTCATGGGACACACCTTCTTATTATATGCTCTTGCCATCCTCTTTTGATATAATTGGCCATGACACACTGCTGCCAATATCTTATTATCGATCAAGCTTAATTGCTCCAATCGAGCTTTGACCCACTCATCGTCATCAACCTCAGCCTCATCGACAATTCGGAGAGAAGGAATTTCAATATCTTCCGGTATCACGGCTTCAGTTCCGTATACCAACAAATAAGGAGTTGCACCTACTGAAGTACGAACAATAGTGCGATAACCCAGCAATGCAAACGGCAACATTTCATGCCATTGTCTGGACCCTTTTACCATTTTCCTCAATATCTTCTTTATATTCTTGTTGGCTGCCTCGACCGCTCCATTCGCTTTGGGACGATATGGGGTGGAATTTTGGTGTGTAATCTTAAACTGTTGACATACTTATTTCATCAAATTGTTGTTAATATTAGCACCATTATCTGTGATTATCACCTTTAGGATCCCAAATCTATAGATGATATGGGAATGAACAAAATCCACCACTGCTCTCTTGGTTATCGACTTGAAAGTTTTAGCTTCAACCCACTTGGTGAAATAATTGATGGCTACCAGAATGAACCTATGACCGTTGGAAGTTGCCTGCTCGATAGGTCCAATAACATCCAATCCCCAATCAACAAAGGGCCATGGTGCTGACATCGTGTGTAATTCTGTTGGTGGAGAATGAATCAGATCTTCGTGTATCTGACACTGATGGCATTTCCGCACGAAACTAATATAATCACACTCCATAGTGAGCCAATAATACCCTGCTTGAAAATCTTCTTCGCCAATACATATCCGCTCATATGTGGCCCATAAACTATAGAATGTACCTCTGCCATAACTGTCGCGGCTTGACTAGCATCTATACATCTCAACAATCCCAAGCCCGATGTTCTTTTGTAAAACACTCCTCCACTAAGGAAAAATCCATTTGCCAATCGCCGAATGGCTCTCTTTTTATCTCCTGTGGTATGCTCCGGATATATCCCCATCCTAAGGTACTCCTTGACATCATAGAACCATGGCTTGCCATCCATTTATTCCTCTATCATGTTACAATAAGCATGCTGATCACGAACCTGAATATGCAATGGATCAACATGAATTTTGTCCGGGTGATGCAACATTAATGTTAAAGTAGCCAAAGCATCGGCAACCTTATTATGAACTCTTGGGATGTGCCTGAACTCCACTAATCGAAACCGTTGACACAGATCGTGCAAACATTGTCTATACGGTATGAGCTTTAAATCCCGCATTTTCCATTCACCTTGAATTCGATGTACCAGGAGGTCCGAGTCTCCCAAGACCAAAACAACTTGGACATCCATATCTGCAGCTAACCGTAAGCCCAAAATGCATGCCTCATACTCAGCCATGTTGTTGGTACAATAGAAACGGAGCTGAGTCGTAACAGGATAATGATGCCTTGTTTCGGAAATAAGCACCGCTCCTATTCCAACTCCCTTCGCATTTGCCGCTCTATCAAAGAAAATCTTCCACCCTGGTTCCTCAATCAACTCCAGCTCATCCACATGCATCCGTTCTTCATCAGGAAAATACGTCCTTAATGGCTCGTATTTTTCATCAAACGGATTCTCAACCAAGTGATCGGCTAATGCTTATGCTTTCATTGCCGTCCTCGTCACATAGACGATGTCGAATTCCGTGAGCAATATTTGCCATTTCGCCAATCTCCCTGTGGGCATAGGCTTCTAGAAAATATACTTCAATGGGTCCAGGCGAGATATGAGGTAAGTAGTATAAGATGACAAATAATGCTTCAACTTATGTGCCACCCAAGTCAGGGCGCAACATGTCTTCTCAAGTTGAGTGCACTTAACCTCATAAACCGTAAACTTCTTGCGGAGGTAATAGATGGCATGCTCCTTTCTTCCTATGATGTCATGTTGCCTCAGTACATAACCAAATGAATTCTCCAGGACTTTTAGGTAGAGAATCAACGGTCTCCCTATCTCGGGTGGAACCAACACAGGTGGATTTTATAAATACCCCTTGATCTGGTCAAATGCTTCCTGACATTCTGTCGTCCATTCTACCGCAACATCTTTCTTCAGTAGTCAAAAAATGGGTTCACAAGTCGCCGTGAGTTGAGCGATAAACCTGCTGATATTATTCAACCTTCCCAAAAGACTCATTACTTCTATTTTGTTCTTTGGAGGTGGCAATTCCTGAATGGATTTGATCTTCGACGGGTCTAACTCAATGCCTCTCTTACTGACTATGAATCCCAACAACTTTCCAGATGGAACACCAAATGCACATTTAGCAGGGTTGAGCTTAATATCATACCTTCGAAGTCTTTGAAAAAACTTCCTTAGGTCTCTTATGTGGTCTGCATGCCGCTTGGATTTTATAATCACATCATCCACGTATACCTCAATCTTTTTGTGTATCATATCATGAAACACAGTAGGCATTGCCCTCATGTACGTTGATCCAACATTCTTGAATCCAAACTACATTACCCGATACCAATAAGTTCCCCATGGCATGATAAAAGTCATCTTCTCTACATCTTCATCGTCCATCAAAATATGATGATACCCAGCATAGCAATCCACAAAAGACCCGATCTCACGCTTGGCGCAATTATCGATCAAGATATGGATGTTGGTTAATGGGAAGTTATCCTTTGGTCTTGCTCTGTTCAGATTGCGGTAGTCGACACATACCCGAATTTTCCATCTTTCTTCGTCACCGACACCACATCAGTCAACCAATCAGGATATCATGTGACCCGAATAACCTTTATATTCAGCTGTTTGGTTATTTCCACCTTAATCTTCACACTCATGTCGGTTTTGAACTTCCTCAATTTCTGCTTAACGGGAGGGCATGCCGGGTTAGTGGGTAACTTGTGAACAACTAAATAGGTGCTCAAACCCGACATGTCATCGTATGACCATGCAAAAACATCCTTGAACTCAACAAGAGCTTTGATTAATTCTTCCCTGATGTTCGGTTCAATGTGGATGCTTATTTTAGTTTCCCGAATATCATCCGTATCCCCCAGATTAATGGCTTCCGTTTCATTTAAGTTGGGCTTGGCCTTCTCTTCAAATTGGCTTAACTCTCTGTTAATTTCCTCGAAGGCCTCATCCTCATCGTATTCCGACTCATCATCATATTCTACCTCTTGCACTACCAGTTCAGAATTAGATTGATTTTTAGACTAGTTGAAGATCCGTCGTGCATGCCATGTCATTAAGACCAATATAAAGAGAACTGTTCAGAAAAGGGAAGAAGAAAAAAAAATTAAAACAAAATAAAGAGTAAAGAAGAAACTTTCATTGATTGAAGTACAGGATAACAAGGTTTCACACTTTTGACGAGTAAAAAATAAAAGAAAACTGGATTACAACCCTGGAATAATCCAGCTAAACATGAAGGAAAAATCAAAGCCTACTACCAAGACTCCCTCCGCATGGGCAGAGGAGTAGCCATGCATCTAATTGTTGACCTTGGCCTTAGTCCCTACAAACTACACATCTGCCTTGCTGGATCCTTCCCCACCTTCTACCATGTTGATTTTGGCGAATAATCTTTCAAAACCTTCATCTAAATCTCCATTTATTCCAATCAGTGGCCCTGTAACCTGGGATAGCAATTGCCTTTTGATGTTCGTCCTGACAAAAGATCGGGACAAGCGTGGGGTTGGCTTGGGAAGGACCCATGTCCTTTTCTTCATCTTCTTGGCCCATCGCACATCTGCCGCTGTAGGCTTGAACCCCAGCCCGAAGGTATCCATGTTCTTGGGCGAAGAAACCGGTTGAATAATACCCTGAAGATCAACCCCCAAACCTTTGCCTGGCACAAACCCGTTTTTAAACATCTCCGAGGCCACCATGACAGTTGCAGCCGCTATTCTGGGAAGTAGGACGCTTCCACCCGCAGGAATTTTGTCCACTGAGACCGTATAGAAAACCTGGTATACACATGACCCCTTTTCATCATCAGTCTCTATGAAGGGTATGATAGCATCACTCACGGCGCATGTGTTGTCTTCTCCATGCATTACAATCTCTTGTCTATCCCACTCGAACTTGACCATCTGATGTAATGTAGAAGGTACTGCTTTGGAAGCGTGAATCCACGGTCACCCTAACAGAATATTATATGACACTGCAATGTCTAAAACCTGAAACTCCATGGTGAACTCGACTAGACCAGTTGTCAATTCAAGTATGATGTCACCCACTGTGTCTGTACCACCACCATCAAACCCTCGAACGCAGATGCTATTCTTGTGAATTCTGTCGTTATGAACCTTCAGCTTGTTCAAGGTGGACAATGAGCAAATATTGGCACTGGACCCATTATCGATCAATACTCGAGTGACTACCGAGTCTTCACATTTCATGGTCAAATAGAGAGCTCTATTATGCTTTGTACCTTCCACGGGCAACTCATCGTCAGAAAATGTCACCCGGTTCACCTCAAAAATTTTGTTTGCTATTTTCTCTAGATGGTTCACAGAGATCTTATCCGGCACATGGGCTTCATTCAGAATTTTCATCAATGCCCGACGATGCTCGTCTGAATTTATAAGTAGTGATAGCAATGAGATCTGTGCCGTGGTTTTTCTCAGCTACTCCACAATGGAGTAATCTTGGGCCATCATCTTCTTCAAAAACTCCTTCGCTTCTTCCTCCGTCACTGGCTTCTTTATCGCTGCTGGATTGGCCCTTCTCAATTCTGTGGGAGCAAAACACCTTCCCGAACGAGTTAACCCCTGGGCCTCACATACTACTTTCACAACTTCCTTTCCCTTATGCATCACCGTCACTTGACTGTAGTTCCATGGCACAACTTTCTTACTGATTAACGGCAACTGCTTTATTGGCTTGATAATAACTGGTTCTATGTGGACCCCCTTCACAACTACCATAGGTGTGCTTGATACTCCCTGCAGCACTACCTTGACCGGCTCTGGCTTCTTTGCAGCAACAGACAAACTCTTCCCCATCACCACCACTGGCTTACTGTCTATCCTTTCCAACTGTACCACTGCTTTTCCACTAGTCGATTTTTCTTTTGGGCTGGCATGGATCATCATTACTGTTTGTGAGGGTTTCTTGAGCTCCCCTCCTTCGTGTACTAGTTCGATCATATGGGCCTCATGGTGTGCTGACAATGGGTTCTGATTGATGTTGGGCGCCTCTGGTGCCTGAACCTCGATCATATTTGTGTCTATAAAATCTTGCACGGTAGTCTTCAACTTCCAACATTTCTCCGTATCATGTCCGAGAGGCCCCGAACAATATTCACAGCTTATTGAATGGTCCAGATTTCTGGGAAGGGGATTTGGCAATTTGGGCTCAACAGGCCTAACTGCCTCAATTTGTGGAATAGAGTAGTTTAGGTTTCTCCCAACGGAGTAAATGTTCTCTGCTTCTGTACCCTCTCATTCCTGAAAGCTTGATTCCCGTGGAAACCCGACCCTGGAGGATTTCTGTAGGACTTTGGGGGTGGATATGTGTTTTGTGGGGGTGGGTATGTATGGTAAGCCAGTGCACGCCATTGCTGATGAGTCGATGGTTGGGTATATGTTTGGGCATGATGGAAGGAAAAACGTGGCTCTGGGTAGTAGGGTTGTGGAGGGCTATATGGGTTATATGGGTAGCTCGGGCGATGGGGTCTGGGCTGGTAGTAGGGTGAAGGACCTTTAGATCCGGACCAATTGCCTGCTTCAACTGTCGTGACTTCTTATTTCTTTTTTTTCCCGAGCACACCTCCCGTTCCGCTCTGGATAGCTTGAGTGGTGGCTTTGATTACCGAGTAACTCATTATTTTATTAGTCTTGAGTCCCTCTTCGATCATACCGCCCATTTTCACAACTTCATGGAATGATTTGCCAATCGCCGTCACCAAGTGACCAAAGTAAGTTGGCTCCAAAGCTTGTAGAAAGTAATCGACCATCTCTCCTTCCTTCATTGGGGGATCGACCCTTGCGGCATGTTCTCTCAAGCGGAATCCGTACTCCCTGAAACTTTCCCCAGGTTTCTTCTCCAACTTTATCTGTGACAAATGATCTGGAATGATTTGTAAATTATACTGGAAATGGACGGCAAATGCTTGCGCCAAGTCATCCCAGGTGTACCATCTACTATGGTCTTGGCGTGTGTACGCCATCAACAACTCATCTTTTCCACCTGCCCCTCTCATCTTACTGCAAAATCCTCGCAAATGTGCCACTGGATCACCATGCCCATCATACAGATCGAACTTAGGTATCTTGAACCCAACTAGCAACTGAACATATGGAAACATGCATAAATCCTTATATGACATGCTAACTTGGCCACCCAGACCCTGCATATTTCGGAAAGATTGCTCTAGGCTTTTTACTTTCCGAACCATTTCTTCCTGCTCGGGATTCTTGTTCTATTTTTCGGGTGCTTCTGGGTTGTCAGGATGAAGAGGGAACGATCAAGGTTCAGATTCTTTGAAGGTGGGTTCAGGAGGATAATCCTGATGATCCTGAGTTTGAAACACAGGCTCGCTGGAAGACCTGTGAAGTGTGACCGGCGGAGGTGCCACGAAAACAGGGGTAATTGGTGGTGGAGGGTATGGGTTTGTTTTTGGCATTTGGGGTGTCTGAGAGGCAGTTGTATGGTGCTATTGATATGTAGGAAAGTTGATTGATGAGTACTAAACAAGCCGTTCCAGAGATTGGGCAGGTGCCGGGAGAAAAGTAGGGTTAACACGATAGGGTGGTGCTGGCTGACCACTTGTCCAAGCTTGGTACATCTCAACCATCCGCTATTTCAATTTGTACACCTCATCTTTCATTTCTTGTACATATACCTCTTCTACCTCAAGATTTCCTTCTCTATCAGGACTAGACATTATTTCCAGTATCGGTCCCTTAGATCTGGTCTGATAGTGGTGTTGTGCCAGTACGCTTAAACTAACTGCTTGAAATTTCTGGAAAATCAACAAACTTGTTAGTTTTCAGAGTTTAACAAACAGGCAATCACACGTTGAGATGCAATGCACCTAGGCAGTTTAACCATTTCTATCATAACGTTCGCTTCGATTGCATGCATCATTCCGACTTTTAATAGTTGTGCCCCTCTTTTGGCGCCTCTCAATTTTCTTTTATTCTCATTTTCCTTCTTTTCTTTTTTCCTTGTTTTAAGGTGGTCGAATCTTATGTGGATTGCCTACGTATCATGACCCGCATGAATCAGACCGAGCGTAGTTCTGGCCATGTGAAGCACGTGGTAAAATATTTTCCACACAAACAACTGCTTTTATTAAACTAACTGAACAAATTTTACAAACTTTAAAGAAGAATAAAACAAAACTTAAAGAACTGACTGACAGACTCGAAAAAGATTAAAAATACATCAATGCTTTAAATTTTCCTGTGGCCCGTGAGGCATCATTCGGTCTTGCCGCGGGCCTTGATGCGAGATCCCTTTGCAACCCTTTCAATTCTTCCATGATCCGGAGAACATAAATCATTATCACAACAAAGAAAGTGGTATGGGTCATATCCTTAAATGCTAAGCACTTCCTGGTGATGTAGTGCCCGATATCTTCGATTCTTACCCTGATCCTGTCTTTTTTCCGAAGCAACCGCTCTATCTACTGGTTCCGTGTCCCAAACATTCGAGATTTATGGAGGAGTTGTTCTTGAAACTCGTTCATTTGTTCCTCCATCCGCATCATTAGATCATAACATCGTTTCCTCTCTGTTCTGAAATCTCTGGCTTGTCTGAATACCCGTTCTTCGAGGGTGGATATTGTTTCTCTCAAGATAACGATGCTCCCCTCGTAGTCCTTCTTTATCTGCCGCACATGTTGTGCCCGCTCCTCTGTGCCTCTTACCCATCTGGCTTGGATCCTTACTAGTCTAGCTTCAGATTTCTCTAAGTTCTCTTGGCATTTATGGGCTTTCCTCTTTAGTTCACTTATGATCTTTTGGTCAACCCGGCTTCTTTGTGGCTTTCTGATAGTTGTTTTTAACTTCAGATTTTGAACTTTGAGAGCCTCAATCTTTTGAGTCAATTTCCCTTTTCTCCCTCATCGGCAGCGGCTTGCACACTATTTTCAAATTGCAGGTCTTTAACATGTTGTTCCAGCTTGCCTATTTTTTCCCTGTAGATTTCTTCTTTAGCCAACCGATCCCATTGTTCTTGCGAGTCGTTAGTAAATTGCTGGACATGGACTCTTTTAGCAGACCTTTGAGAAATCTAAAATCTTTTCCTAAACCAGACATAATACTTCGGGTCCACCTCACCTTTAGCCAGATCTTGGACCATAGTTCTAGGCTCGAGAAATCTGTATTCATTCCATAGCTTTCGAATTTTATCCTCCGAAAATGCGGATCTTGGCCCCAACGCAATGAATTGCTTACTCAAGTCTTCATCATTAGGGACTACTTGGAATCTTCCTAGTTGGTGCAATACTCTGTGAGGAGCATACGGCTGGATACTCCGGATGCCCATTAGAAGAATATGACACTCTCCAGCTGACATGTATATTACTTCAGTGATGGGTAGCCACCCAAATGACCATTCAATTTGATCAGCAAGCAGTCAAGGACCTCAATTGTACAAGCCAAGCTTTGGTATCCTCAGGAAATTTAACACCCTCTACTCGTTTCTCAAACTCTTTGATGCAGCTCAAACTGGTCAAACCGTAATGCATATACCCTACTTAGTGGCAAATGTGTTCTTGCATCCATAATTGAAGTAGCAGGTTGCAACCTTGGAAAAAATTTCCTCCTTCCCGGCATATGGTCAGGGCTCGGTAGATTTCTGACATGATCAAGGGAACCACAGTACTGTCGTCCCTTTTAATTGCGACATCGACCATCCCTACAAGGCCTATTTCTATCTTCTTATCTTTTCGTGGGCAGACCACAACTCCCAGGAATGCTACGATGAACGTCAAAGTTCGCCTTGCTTCCCATTTGTTTCTATTTCCAGCATGGGTTAGCCCAAGGTCTGGTTCTTTGAAACCTCGAGGATTACTATATCGTTGATACATGAACAAGAGAGTACAACATCCTCCAGACAAATCCTTATTCTTAATATTCTGGCTAATATTTAACAGATCCAAAAATCGGTGTGGGGATACCGGTCTTGGTGACAAAAGATATTGACCCCTCAAGCTTCCATTTAAACCTGCGTAACCTGCGATTTCTTCCAGCGTGGGTTTGAGTTCAAAGTCAGAAAAGCAAAATAAATTGCGAGTCGGATCCCAAAAATGTATTAAGACTTCGATGATATCCGATTTTGGCTTGACATTCAGTAAATCAACGAGACTTCCTAGGATTCTTACCACCGTTTCTCTACTACCTTTTCCCAAATCATTCCACCATATGTGGAGCTGCAGGGGGACCTCATTAAAGACTGTGAAAGGTTCAGTTTTATTTTTGCTCATCCTGCACATTTATTAAGGTGATTGAGCGAAAAATCTGTTTGACTTAAAGAAAACTGACTATTTTTCAAATTAAAAAGAAAGACCAGATTTTTTCGAACACGACCTTTCAGCACCTCGGGGACGAAGATTTTAAGGCTGTATGGGTCAACCAGCCAAAAAATTAAAACAAATGACCAAAGGTAGCCATTTATGCAAAGTCAGCCTTCCGGCGTCCCTTTCAGGAACATTCAGCTATATTTGACAAGAGCAGCACCACCCGACTTTTTTAGGACGACAATTAAAATTTGACAATTTTGGCTATTCTTGCAAAAAGGAGAGTTGGACCCGATGAGGGTTGCCTACGTATCTCACATCCGGTGAGAATCAAACATGCGTAGTTCGGGCAAATAAAACAAACTATATTTGAAAACAAAACTTTTTTTTTCAAATCATTGGCAAATAAAAACCAAATCACATTTTTCCTTTATTGGTAAACGAAGCAGAATATTTTTTGAAAACATTTTTTTTAGTGGAAAATAAAACAAACTATTATTTTTATTTTTATTTTTAAAAATAAAACTCTTTTTTTTCATTTTCTTTCTAAAAATCCGGTAGAGTCTCTGCACTACTTAATATTGATATTTTCAAAACTTGTGATTAATTCTCTTAACCCTCTACACTGCCATTTTTCCTTTTTTTTTTTATTTTCCCCAATAATTAAAAGTCAGTCAACATGCAAGTCCGAAACAGATAAATGTACAGGTAGCAAGTAAAATGCTTCATGATGGTCTTTTTCATTTCAGGTACACCTGTCCTAGACAGACCCAACCCCTGTGTTGAGCCTCCAAAGTCAAATGCACGTGATGCAAACAATCATTCCTACTAGGGATCCGACATTAGGCTTTGTTATTCTATGTTTAAAACCTGGGTTTATTATTCTAGACCTGGCTTACCCGAGTGGATAACTCGAGCCGAGGAGGGGGCAGCGTACCTGTGATACAGAAGCTCCGCCGGCTTAGCAACTTATCTGAACCTCGTTCTAGATGGGAAAAGACTCTAACAGAAAATAAGTAACAGGAAGTGCACCCTTCTTCATGATGTAAAAAACTCATAGAGAGGAAGGGATTCGCAACAGTTTATATACAATTCACCAAATATCAAAGCGGTAAAGCATTTAACACATATAGCATGAAACAAGTAGAAAAATCACATAATATACAATCCAAATACAACAAATATACCAAGCTTGAATTCTTGAACCCTGAACCAAAGTTCTGGGTTCTTTTCCCCAGCAGAGTCGCCAGAGTTGTCACACCTCCTTTTAGCCGCTACCACACCCGCGAAGGTGTGGTAAAGGGAGTTTTTCCAATTAAAGGACAATCGAAACGAGATTTGTTATTAAGAAATGGAGTCTCCACTTGAGAGATTTCGGGTGTCCCACATCACCGGTTTGAATCCCGAATCGAGGAAAAAGTTGACTCCTTATTACAGTCTACGAATCAAAAATCCGGATAAGGAATTATGTTAACTCGAGAGAAGGTATTAGGCATTCCCGAGTTCCGTGGTTCTAACACGGCCGCTTAAATGTCATATTCGGCTTATTTATCTGATTTTAAAACATGCTTTAACTTATGTGCAAATTTTAACTTTTAACCACTTTTATTTTTATTTTTTAAGGAATTTAACGTCGTTTAAAATATGTTTTTGGATCACGTCACATGAAATGCACCCGGATCCTCGACACATTTTATTCAACGTTTTGAGATTTGGATTTGGGTCGCATGAAATGCACACCCGAATTTAGGAAAGTAATATTATTAAATACGTGCCTAAAGATACTAACGCATAATTTTTTTTGGGGAAGGTCGTGAATTCACTAAACAGCTCGTCCCGAAATCTAAGTATTTTAATAACCATTTATTGAAGGCCCCGCAATTTAATTGTACTTTGTTCGGCGAGGCTCATCTCATTCATTGTTTTAAAAGGTAAACCTAAAAGCGACTACGTTTTTCTATATTTTTTGTCTCTAAGAATAAAGATAATAGCCCTAGTTAATTAATTACCAGATTTAACACCAACCACAAGAAAAATCGCATTCGAGGTTACGTGAAAGGGTGGCCAGTAGTAGGCCTTGGTCCAGGCCCACATGAACACATGAATCAGATTGGACCTGAGCCGTTCACTAGAACGCTAAGGCCAAAATTTTTGCAAGTCTAATCTATTAACCTAACAAATATGAGATTTTAACTATCTAAATACTTTTTAAAGTTACTCTATATTGGTACAAGGGCATTAACCATCTTACAATAAATAAAATTATCGAATGAAGCCCTTATTCTTGGATTTTTATCAAAACTACAAAGTTAATTCTACATGGCCAAATTACTTTCCCAAGTTTCTAAGTCATTTCTTTATTAACCTTGTGCAATAACTGACGGACATCGACTAAAACTAATCCATCCATTACATTAGGCTAATCATGAAGTAGGTTACTACTTGTTCTTAACAGAGGAGAAAGAAAACCTGCTTCACATTTAACAATGTAGTCCAATTATTACAAAAATCCAATAGAAACATACAAACATTCATGACTTAAGTGCATTACTACATGACTTAGGAATACAACTTAGTCTAATATGCTTAAATATCTTCATATAATCATTCTATGTGATTTCAGCTTACAATTGCCAAGGTTACAGCTGTGTACCTGGTATTTAGAATAAAGATGAAGAAGAAACAAAGGTCAGTAGCAGCAGTAACAAAAAGCAGAGGCAACAACAATTGGAGACAAGCTTTTAAAAGATCAACGCAACAAATATAACAGCAACACCAGTAACAGACCAAGCGCAGGAACAATATGAAACCAGCAAAACCCAAACAACAACTCAAACACCCCATGCAGAACTAGAATTAAACCAAATTTGGACCCAAAATTCCAATGAAACAATGTCAAGTTATACACTCAAATAGACTGATCCGAAGTTTTAAAAATGTTGTCTTAGACTTATAGCTTTCAACACTGACTTTTTCTCTAAAAAACTGATTTTTACGAGTCTAAAAACCAGTCAGTTTCCACTCTTATTTCTTACCCTTTTTAGCATTCCAGAAGCTAGCCTTTGAACTCTGCTTATTAATTTTCCTCAAATGTTTTTAGTGCTATAACTCTTAGATTTTCAGATTATTTTCTCAGTGTATTCTTCTTTGTGTATGGCAGAAAATGTCTAAAAAAGAACTCCCCTCTCTTAGAATGTATCTCCTTATTATATATCCTCTCAAAATCTTTTTTCCTGATTTTAGGCATTAGTGGACAATTAACTAACTTATTTTACGAAAGTTGTCTCAACTATTAGTTGTCTATTGACTATTAAATCCCACTTAACATTTGTCTTTTTAACTTTTCCAAAACCCACTAACACTTGTCTCAATTCAATCCTTTTAGCAGCCCCCTTTTCAAATTCAAATTAATCCTTGAATTATCCCCTGTTAATCCTAAGGTCAGACTGCCCATGTTATTACCCCTGAAATCCCCTAGGAGTTAACTGTCCTGCCCTGACCTCTGTGACTACTACCCTGATCCCCTTCAAACTGTAACAGACCCGCAACTATATCCAATTCCTAATTTATTATAAATCATAGAAGACAACAGTTTATAGACCAACAAACTAAAACTGAGGTGCATAAGTCTGTACAAACCAGAAAATAAACCAATCAAACAGGCTAGAGACAACATTAACGCATCAAAACAAAATAGAACACATGAACATTAAAATACACTGAACGAGAATAAGCTGCAATCATATGCAAAAACATGGTAAATAACAATGAGAAAGGGAAATTGAAACAATTTGAAACAAATGATACCAACATGTTTATTTCAACACAAAATTAGAATCGAAACGAAACATGAAGGTAAACCTATTGGAATGAACCAAAAATTAAACTATTATCATGTTAATCTAACATTCAAATATAAGAGACTAATCGACGACACTTATTCAATCGATTACAGAAATTATAACATATAATTATCAATAATCAGAAACCTTGGACCAAATAAAAGGTCTAACAGAGGAGAAAGGGGCAAGTGACAAACTAAACGAAAGATCAATTAAACAAAACACAACTGAAACCAAACATATAAACAACAATCATAGAACAGAGGAGGATAAGAAATACCTTAAAAATCAAAAACAACATGAACTCTGCTCTCATCGACTTCGACTCAAACTTTTTGAGGTCAAATGGACCTTAATCGAGTGTTCTCGATTGAGAACACTCGACTAAGGTCGATTTGCAACCTCAAATCTTTTACTCGGGCATGTTCTAGGTTTTGGCTCCCTAGGCCTCGTCCAGTTGGTTTAACCTTCGAATTTGGGACAATGATAGTTTAGGGGTTCATGGGTATGACTTGGGTAAGATTTAGGGTTGGAACCGCCACCAAAGAATCTTGTGGCGGCGCTAGGGTTCTTGGCTCGAAATTAAAATTCGATGTATCCTGGGTTGATTCGAAGGAAACTAAGGTTGGTTTTGGTTTGAGGGAGGTCTAACGGGAGTATGGTGTTAACTTGTGTCAAACAGATAGGCTAGGATTTTTAGAATGACCTTCGATTGATTATTCGAAGGGACTGGTTGGGATTCGAAGTTAGCTATTATGATAGTTAGAACTGGGAGGTTGAGGGGAGTTAATGGTGTAAAAATGGTGGGGTTTGGTGACTGACCGCCGCCGTGGGCGATTTCCGGTGGGCGGTCAGTGGTGGTTTGTGGTGGTGGGATTTGGGGTCATCTCTGAGGCTTAGAGACGACGAGGGTGGGGTGGGGTTTGGATTGGGGGGGGTAGGATTTTAGGTTTATATAGTAAGTTAGGGGATCAATCTAGACCGTTGGATCAAATGGAAGCAACGATCCAGATTGAACAGGGGAGGGTAAACAGTGTCGTTTGGGTTAATGAGGGGGCGGATGGGTTTGGGGAATGGGTGGGGTTGGTGAGACGGGTTGAGAGATAGTATGGGGGGTGTTGGATTGATGTGGATTGAACGACTAAGATTTAACGCGACTAAACCATGTCGTTTGGACGTCTCTGAGATTGGGTGGCTTGGACCGGGTAAAGACAGTGTTTTGGGCCTGGACTTTGGTCAATTAAAACGGCCCAGTCCGATTTTCTTCCTATTTTTGTTCTTTTCTTCATTTTCTCTTATTTCTAAATTAAATTATAAACCAAATCATAAATATTAGTTAATTCCTAATAAAAATCAACACACACACACAATTAAAATAAAATCACACAATTTGACAATAAATGCTAAAAATGCAAAGTATATTATTTTTTGTATTTTTCTAAAAACATTTGGTTATTAACTAACTCAAAAATATTTATTAACTTGTAAAATACAATTACAACATATTTTGTATTTTCTATTAATTTAAACACACATAATCACGCACATACAAACACAAACAATTACCAAAAAATATCACAAGAATTTCACATAATAAAACAAACATTTTTGTTTTGATTTTATGGGAGTAATTCATGTGAGGCAAAAATCACGTGCTCACACTTGGTATTGGTAACCTTCTTCCTTATGTCAAATCGGTCACAACGAGCCCTTTTTGTAACAAAGCAAATAACTTCGAACTTTAATTCTTCCTCAATAGAGAAATTCTTCTCAAAAAATTATTTCCCATCATTAGTCAAGCTCTTGTAGAAAGTAACATACTCTTCCTTTGTGATCTCTTCAGGCTTCCTCATCCAAACAGACTTCTGCCTCTCCCTCTTAGGAATATCTATGAACTTTAAAACTAATGAGACATCCATTTTTATGGCATATAATACCACAAAAGAACTAGCTTTCATATAGTTAATAACTTGGTTGTATTATTCAATAAAACCAATAGAGAACTTGTATTCATCAAGCAGATTAAAAGAGAGAAGTCCTTCAGTGAGTCTTTCTCTATCAAAAGCTCTATTTCATTCTTCTGGTGCAATTGAATTAAGAACCCGAGCAGCAAGAATCCAGTTACACTTAGAATAATAGACATGACCAAACGATAAAACATTTGATGATGATGAAACATATGCAGATAATTCATTGCAAATCGACAAACATCATCTTCTTTGGCTATTACAAGCCATATTCCCAAATGAGCAGCCTTGCTAAGACTAAAATAATGACTGGAACTTGTATTGTAGGTCTCCAGGAAGGTGACAATAAATTCAGCAGAACTTTGTGTCAATTTGCTGCACGAATTGTTCGATACAACAACAATATCATTTGGTAAAAGAGTAGTCTCCTCTCTTAATGGTATATAGGCAGCAACTTATATGAAATTATTCACAAGTTTAGGAAACTGAATTTCTGGCACGAGCTCATAGTCATGGCACTTTGACTGATTTCCATTGTTCTTATCTTGCAAATACTCTACGAATGGACGAACAACAGAAACACAAGAGCCTGGCCACGAACGGGTGGTCATCACCTCTGGAGTTCCACTACCACCAATATATCCCTGAGCTTGGGATTTCCCTATTGAAGATGTGATATAATGTACGCACCCAATGCAATTTAACACATTGCTGGCCTTCGGCTTGCCCTCATAGGTAACTAGTCATCCAGCACAGGAATATTTTTGGGAAAAATATAAGGGAAAGGGAGACCCAAAAGAGCTTGTTAAAAAACTAATGCATCCCCTTGAATGAAAACATAGTAGAATGAAAACCCTTCTCATTGTTCTGGTTGCAACTGAAATAGAACCAATTGAATTTGAGCCACTCACTAAGTGCATCAGTTTGCTTGTGTGATATGAATGACCTATAGCAACATGGGTACTTGTAGTACTTCCTGGATCCCATATAAGTAGTGATGTACCACCAGATAAGATAACTAAAGCAGGAACAATAGATGGAAACATATGTCACAATGCAATTACAGTGCACTTCGCAATTATCTCCGGTACTACTTTAGAAAATTCATATCCAAAAGTAAACATGTTAGGCTTCAACCAGGTAGATTTAAAGAAGATATAGTAATCGTTGAGAGCCTTATAGAAAGTATCAAGAACATGCTCTGTGTCATTAGTATGTTTGTTTATGTCATCTGATCCATCAACAAGGATCTCATGTTTAACAATGGGAAGAATACATGCAACCTTAACCACCACCTCCACATCGTGTGATTCCTTGTTAATCACAATATCATGGATACTCAGTTCTTCTTTACTTTTCAACTCATTAACATGGTTTACCTCAGGGAGCGGGTCAGATATTAATATCTCTGAAGAATTCACCAGATCAATCGAGTGTTTGAGCTTAATGAGATGAATGATACCTATAGAAACATTTTCAGCTAACACCTCATCTACCTTCTTTGTAGAGTTAGTTGAAGCTATAGACTGGCCAAATTTTGTAACATACTCCTTTCCAACATTGTTGAAAGAAAAAACATTTGGATCCTCGACAATGAAAGCTTGTGATGGTTGTTTCAGTTTCAAAGATGGCTTTGACAATATAGGCAAGGAGATACTGCTTTTATCAACTCTCAAAGAACTTTCATCAAATACTTTCTTCTCGACTTTACTATACATTGCTGGGGTTGATTCCAACTCCCAGTTATGAATTCCTCCTCTTTGACAATTAGCTCATATTGTTCAGTTCCCATCTCAGCATCATCATAAGAAGTTTCTTCCTCAAAAGCCAATGCTTCATTTTCCTGTCGACCTTCAGATATAGGTATTGATTTTTCTGAAGGCATCAGTACCTTATCTGTAGGAATTCCATCAAACATCTGGTGCTCATTAGAGGAATGTTGTTCCTCTTTCCATTGCCCAAATTCTGCCAACATCTCTTTTCTCGATGAAACTTCTGGAATCGTAACATCGATGAGATTGGTTCATCTTTCATATGTTTGAATGGAGATGTTGCTATTTCTACCCTTCAAAATC
Source organism: Nicotiana glauca (assembly GCA_026770625.1). NCBI lineage: Eukaryota > Viridiplantae > Streptophyta > Magnoliopsida > Solanales > Solanaceae > Nicotiana > Nicotiana glauca. Next base: position 244,584 of record MU784590.1, read on the forward strand.
CCATCATCAATCAAAAATTCGGATGGAAGAGAGATCTCAACAACGGTATCAAAACAAAAGTGTTGTTGCTGAAACGACAAAAGGGGAAGGGAATATTATGATCTGTGGTTAGAATTTTCTCTATCAACAACGATTGGAATCACCTCTTTAATCAAAAAATTGACTAGAGTAGAATCGTGGATGACCTTGTTAACACAAGGTTGTTGCGGATAAAATGACAAATGTGGAGGATTATACTCTGAACAGTGATCAGTCCTCACCATTTTCCTGGTAAGGAGGAAACCCATGTTACTAGATTGGAAATCAACTGCAACACCTCTATTTGGGACCGCTTCGGTAGTTGAAAATTTAGAAAAGGCCATGGTAAACTCCGATGGCTGGTAGGCATAAGGGACTGATGGGGAACTCCTAGCTTGCCAAGGTTGATGTGGACTGAAATTAGAGGTGTATAGAGGGTTTGTTGGTTTGAATTACTGTTGATACCCCATATAATAAGCTCCATACCTACTATTGCAATAACCTGAAGAATTAGGACTTTGGTAAGGTGCATAATTGATATCATGTGGAAGATTTGCACGTCTGGAACCTAGTGCAGTAGCTGGAGCATTCAGCCATTGATGCCTACCTCGTGGGTCATTATAACAGCCGTATGGTGGGAGAAATTGATCCATCTCAATTGCCCTAGAGGTCAGAGAATCGATGCTCTGATACCACTGTTACAATATGAGAATTTAAGAAGAAACTAAAGCTAAAAACTAAGCTAAGCTAAGAAAAAGAAAATAACATATTTCATTCATAGCCTGTCAAGATAGTAAGTTCGATATAAATAGGGGAAGTAAGACCTAGGGGTCAAAGTGAAATAAAAGAAACTTAAGGGAAATAAAGTAATTATAATTTGACTGAAATGTAAAAACTAATAATTGATAGGTAAATAACCAACCCAACTCCCATGTACACTTTTGGAAATATTAAGTACTACTTCTCATAGCTGACCAGTTTCCATATCGCATCAATTATAATAGGCTCTGTGAGCAGATTCCACAAGGTGGGAAGTTGCAGAGCTTTGATGTTTACTCTTATTTTCAAAATAAATGTCTTTGTGGCTCTCCTTTGTTGGAATGTAAATGATTCTGGTGACTGGAAAGTGTTGCCTTGTCGGCTACTTGGTAAGTACTATATTAGGTTTATAGGGGAAATGTATTGTTTTAGACTAGTATTAGGCTATTAGCTCAGTACCGAGAGTGCATGATAGCGTTTGCTATGTACTTTCACGTGATAGTATCAAAATAAAGATTTTGTATGGCCCTAGAAACGCTTAAACATGATTTTTCCACTTTCTCTTTTGATAAATCAACAGGCTTGGTTTCTGGTATTTGGTAAGTTATTAATACTAGAGACGAGATCACAATGTCCGTTACCAATTTTGGCTCACGGTTGGAGATGAAAAAATTGGTGATAAAGATTATTTTTTGTGAGATCTAATAAAAAATTTGCAACAATGAAAGGTAAAAAAAAGGCTTATTAACTATGGTAAAATGGAAGGGGAATGAACTATTGATCATGCCCAACTATACCTTATAGAAAGGATTAAGAGGTCGTTGCAAATATAATACGATTTATGTATACGGCGAAATCGAAGGGTTCAATTTCTCGTCATTAAGGCACTTCAGAAGATCACCTCGAAGGCTCGAGGCCACGATCGAGTATCGTCCCTCGAGGGTCGTCGACACTCGACCTCAGAGTAGCAATGATCACGATAACGGTAGAAATGGGGAGTTCCCAAGACCCACGGCTAGGACTGACAGAGCCTAGTGGACTACTCTAAACCCAAATCAGGGTGTTATCTAGCTGTCTCATTTCCATATCTTTGTAATTAATACATTTTGTACTATGTTGGAATTCTCCTCTTATATAAAGGGGATCCTTGTCATTTTGTAAAGGGTGGTTGCTTCAGTTGCTCCATACGAAATATACAAGAACTTTTTCTCTACTCTCTATCACATTCTTTTGATATTATTGCTTCCATTCATTATCTTCTTTATTGTTCTTCATTTATTTCTTATCATTAGCCATAAAGAGCTTTCGTTAATTTCATTATAACTGTTAGTCATACTCCGATTACCCTCGATAGCTCACAGTCAAACTTTGGAATCGACCTTGAGGCCCCCGAATCGACAAACTCGACGCCCTGATTGTTAGCCTGTCTGTTTGATAATCACTCTATCCTTAACTCTTATTTTGTCTCTAAGTCTCACTTAGATTGCATCAACTTCTTAACAACTAGCATACAAATAGATCACATATTTTTAGAGTACCATAATCAAATTTAATTGTTATTACCATTTTGACGGTGAACGGTTTGGCACCCACTGTGGCGCTAAAAATAATAGTGATTATTTTCTTGCTGGTTTCATTACACAACACAAGTTACCTTTAAAACATTTTCTTGTCCAAGATTTTCAGTTTCAGGTCGAAATGCCTAGATCATTAAATAGAGTTGAAAATGACAATCTCGAGAACCACAGAGAGAACGACGTGGCTGATCCAAGTGTTTGTGGGCCACCATGAAACCTTGAGAATGCACCAGGACTAATTGCAGTAAACGTGGGTTCACGCGACGCCTAACAGGTCGATATAGGGTCACATACCAACAGGAGAATGCACCAAGGAAATCCACAAGAAGCTCATAAAACCTCAATCAAGGAAGAACGGGAGGTTAAACTTCACGTTATTTTGGAAATCTTGTAGGCACAATAGGTGGCTATCGCTCAGCTGCAAAGTTACCAAAAAAAATCCTAGCACAGTAGCACCAGGGACAGCTCCCCCCAGCCGAACATGTACTGGAGAGATCGAGCAATAACAGATCGTTAATCGATCCTGCCATCGTGAAGATGCTCGAGGAACTCACCAGAAGGATCAAATCAGGTGCGAAAATATTATAAGCCAACGATAAGAATGTCAAGACTTACAACTCCAGGATCGACCAAACTCTAGGAGCGCCTCCAATCTTGGAAAGTGTGGACTCGAAAAAGTTCGTACTGAAGCTGTTCCCACAGAAAGTGGCCCTAAAATGCATTTTGAATAAGTTTAGAATGACAGACCTTAAAAAATATAACGGTATCTGATCGGGTCCAATACTACACCACTACAAAGTGGAAAGAGCAGCAATATAGGTTCAAGTCGGGTATTACCTGAGATGGTCGGGATCAAATCCACATGGAGCTAGATTGACTGGGATTTGGATTCCTATATAAATTAGCAATACGTAGTGCTCTTAATTACACTTCCAATCATAATTGCTCGTTTTGAAAGTACAAGAGGGGGTGAATTGTATATAATTCAAAAAAATCGTAGTAAGTTGACTTAAAACTTTAGTAGTCGACTTAATATGGCAATATTGTAGATAGAGAGATTTGAAATAATATGCAGAAATTAAAGATACTAGGAATTTTATACTTGTTCGGATTCAATGTGAATCCTAATCCAGTTCCCTTGGGTTGCAAGGGATTTCTCTTCAAGCAAATGAGTTTTCTTTCGAGTACAAATTTGATATTTGTCGCTCAGTTCTCTTACACTCGTTTGATACAATGCCTCACTAGTTGTATGCTCTCTTTCTATTCCTGACTTGGTACACAACAGATCTATATAGGCTACTATGCTTGTTAGCAGTAAATTGAAGAGAGTTATTTTGGTTCAATGAAAGTATACTAAGGATGGAGTTGCATTATGAATTTATACAAGGATGATTGGTGAAGGCTTGTCAACCCAAGGGTTTTGATCCTTGGAAAGAGTTGATTCTTTCCAATAATAAGGTACTAGTCGCTGCTTCTCTTCAGATCCTTTCCTTTGGCAATCGACGGGTTTGACATAATTCTTCCTTGATGTTTGGACCTTCCGATCTTGACTGTTGTCCGGATCCTTTAGATTTGATCTGACTCATCAATCACAGATTGCGTTGAATCTTCATTTTATTACGGCAGATTTGATTTCCCATAATCATGGTGTTAATCCCATTTTGCTGATATAAAGTTGATTCTTTCCTTGTGCATCATAACTATTTAGGGAAGCTTCTTTTGAGAACGATATCCTTCTTTGTTCAACCTGCCAATTCCAATAGTTCCTTTTGCTTCTTTGAACTCCTGCACATGCATATTAATTTTCATCATTAAAATATTTTCTAACACGTTTGTTACTTATAATATTATACTAATGAGATGCTAAATTAGACTAAGAATAAATGCTTGAAAGGTTTTCTGAATGGATAACGAGGCACTAGGGAAGTGACTTTCTACTATGTGAATATTTGACGGGTTCTAAAGCTTAAGGAAAAGTTTTTATATTGGGTATTGCGATATAGCCAATGCGTGAAACTACTCATTCTATACCTCTCGGTAGCTTGAGTGCCTTTTCCCAAATTGACTTTCTCAAGACCAATTGGGTGTCAAACTTTGTACAAGCAATATAGGTTCAAGTTGGGTATTACTATCTCTAAGTTTAACCCTTTAATTGGGGCTATCAATCTCTTGAATACACCCCAATTCCTTGTTGGATTAATTTTTCTAGACTCAAGCTCTCTTTATCAAAAAGGAACAAATTAGTGTTTGCAACCACTAATTCAACATCGAAAACATAAATAAGTCCAAATATCAACCACCCATAAATATCTAAGACTTAAAACACAAGTCCCATAAAATACCCACACTAGGGTTGAGCCACAACCCTAGCTAATAGGTCTAGCTACTCATAATAATGAAAGAAAATAGATAATTAGATGAAGAATATCTCATATAATATATTTACGAGCTAATAATTAAAGATTCAATGATGAACTAGCCACAAAATTACTCAAAATAGGTCCAAAATGGCCGTCACGTGGTCAACTACGAATTGAATAACCTAAAAATCTGAAAAATAACTATATACAAGACAGAATTTTTTGGACAAAAATAACCTTGACAGAGGTACTGCAGAAACTGCACCACGGTCGTAGTGAGGCTTTTTGGCTTTATTTCTGAGTCTCTATATCTTTCCACCACGGAACGCATAAAATGCACCGCGGTCCGCACAAATTGGACTGCAGTCGCAGTGGCTTCCAACTTCGCGGACCGCATAAGATGGATTGTGGCCGCAATGAGGCTACTGATGGGTGTCGATGCCCCCTTTTCCTCACAAAATCGGGTTTACGATATTTGGGAAGACAACTCTATTCCTGTTTAGAAATTGAGTTTTTGGATTTGAAGAGACGCTACCTAATGATTAAGTGCATTAGGACACTATGGGTTTTAAGTTGGAAAACCAGAGTTCAGGTAAGGGCTAGAAATTATCTCGAGGGGAAGGTATTAGGCACCCCTCAAGATCCACTAGTGTGGTTCCCGGCCATGCTATGTTGTGACTTTAAATACAAACGATCATACAAATAATTCCACATAAAGGTCACAAGTAGGTATGTATAATAGTTGACAAGCATGTTTGATATTAAGATCTAGGTGGTCTCATAATTTGTTTAAGAAAAATGTCCAAGTGCAGAAATTTAAACAAAGAAATGAATAAACGGAAATTTTGAAAATAAGAGAATAGTGCAGTAAAAAGGAGGAATTTGGTGACTGAAATGAGATATAGAATTTTATTGATAAAATACTAATAAAGTTACATAAATGAAAGGGTCCTAGGTTTGTGAAACACATGGATCATCAACACAACATCGGTAGCCAATCGTACGCATGGTGTTATCGCGTGATCATCATCTCTATGTCTACCCTTCCCACCCTATTAAGGTGTTAAGAGCGGAATGGTATCATTAGGTACTGCATGTTATTACCAGTCCCACCTATCAGTGTGGGGGGGGGGGAGCTTGGCTTTTCAGAGTTTAAAAGGATAAAAATCTAGGGAGATAATCAAAACACATAATGCAGTTAGAGGGGAACTAGTAGCAACTAAGGGCTCAAACATTCCTCCTCATTTTAAGAAACATATTGTTTAGCATGTCTTACACATACTGATTTGGTCTGAATTAATTAAGGCGTAGGATAGGTTGATTTACCACATATTTTCCAGATAGGGAGTCCAATTAGTCATGCTTAGATGTAGTTGTCGAAAACTGACATAGTTGATTAATTACTTAACTATTTGCCTATATGTTAAACGAGACCTATAGGCATGATATATACTGATTGCAAAAAAAATAATTGTTAGTTGTAATCTTTGCGAGTGTTAAACAAATTACCACTGATTTTAAACTTAGGAGTGAATGGGCGACTCAGATTTAGTTGATAGCTCCTATATGCATGCTCTCTAGGCGTTGGAGCGTTGCAACGAGTAAGGACACAAGATAGTGGTGGGTCTGTAGCAGGGCCAAACCCACAGAAATCATCTTCCATAGCTAAGGCAGATCAAGAGGCAACTTCTATTTCTCATGATGAAATTAGGGCCAACTTGGGCTCTGATTTGCATGAACGACCAACAATTGTAGCTTCAGTTTTTAATGGAAAGAAGGTTGTCTTGGATATTCGAAAGGAGTTTATCTTGAAGCTTTGGACTTTGATTCAGTGTAAGCTGAAAGGCAGCACTGTAGACAATGTCTCTGATCTTAAAGAAAATACTAAAGTGATCCTTGGGGCAATGTGTGGGGATGATGTGGATATTTCCCCTTTGAGAAACCTATTAGGCCCCCTTTTTGAGCTTGTTGCTTCATATAACAAGACACGATTGGATTTATCTAAGAAGGTTGAAGAGAATGCAATATCAAATGTTGAGGTACACCTTACAAATGCCATGATTGAAGAAGAAGAGAAGGTTAGAGTATTGTCATCTATCCGCCAGTCCCTAGGTACAGTGAAAGAGAAGATAGAGAAGCTCCGTGAAAAAGAGAAGAACTTAGAAGCCCTTTTAGAAGTTGCTGAGAAAGAAGTTAAAGAAGCCAAGTTAGGAGCCTCAACTGCTAGAAAGGAGTATGATGCATGCCGCACTGCCTTGTTGATTGCTGATGGCTTGGCTGATTTGGAGAAGAAGAAGAAATACTTGGAAGTTATGCTCAAAGATTTGGCCAACTACAAGTTATGCTTAGATTAGGCTATAAACACTGCTTTATTTGTTCCTTTTCCTTTTCTTTTTGCATTTGATTGTTTAGTAGATGTTCTCATCAACAATAAATTTTCTTTTTCTTCACTGTATATTGTATGTTCTCATTAGTGTTCCCCTTTGTTATTGACCCCTCCTTTTTAATGGTTCATGGATTTGAAGCCTGGACATACTTGCAGGCCTTAATTTAAAGAGCTAGCCGGTTTGAACACTTCAAATTGATCATGTAACAAACCTGAAAAATCAACTTGACCTAAATCGGAGTCTTTAACTTGAACACTTAGCCTCTTATTAAAGAAGCTACCATCATTCCATCAAAGACCTCAATTTGATATGGAGGACCTTCCCCTATTGAGCCATCAAGATAAGATAGAGAGTTCAACGAAAGAATACATGTACAACTAATTTTCAAGTGTCAATCAAGTGAATATATGCCATCATACCCCATTTGAATAATGCCTTGGGTAATATGTATTTTTGAACTCATATGATTGAACTTAGAATGAAACTATAAGCTTCTTACGTACCTCGGTGAAGAGGATCAAGTCATTCCGTAGTTCGAAATGGGTGAGTTTTTTTTGCATCCTAACTTTTGCCTAGGCCGCCTCTTTCGAGGTTTTAACCTAGCAGACTTTTTTTTGATGTCCTAACGTTTGCCTAATCCCCCCCTTTCGAGGTTTTCAACCTAGCGGACTTTTTTTTTTGGACCGTGCACAGTTTATACTCATGCGGGCCAGGAGTAACATGCAGTTTATGCTCGCGCGTCGAGGAGCGTGTTTGTTTTCTTCAAGGATAGTATCTCTTCAAGAATTTCCCGTTGATGGGGCCAATTCGCAAACCTTCCGAGTCAACTATCTTATAAGCGCCACTTGAGTATGCCTTATTTTACGATATATGGTCCATCCCACTTAGTAGAGAATTTTCCCTCAGATCGACGAGAGGTAATAATAGGCCTTTTGACCACAAGAACTTGGTCATCCACTTGGAAAGATCTAAGGCGTACCCTTTTGTTAAAAAATCAAGACAGGCGAGCTTGATAACATTCAAGGCTTTGTTGCGCTTCTAACTTCTTTTCATCAAGAGCTTCCAATTCTTCAAGGCGTAACCGAGCATTTTCTTCATCAGTGAGTCCTTCTTGAATGGCAAGCCGGAACTATAGGATTTGATGCTCAAGTGGAAGGACTGCTTCAATTACTTTGGGATTGACTTCTTTTAGTACATCAACCGTTGTCTTCGCCCTTTCTTCAAGCTCTGGTGGTGCACCTTTAGCGTCTTCATCCTCTTGAGGATCACCATCATTGAAAGATATGTGATAACATACATGAATATCAAGGAACTTTTCCTCGACTTCCGTATAAGATGAAGCATTTTGTTCATCATGAATGGTGATATGATATGATGACCCCACACTTTCTTCATCTTTCTCCCATTCTTTAGTGTGTATTATAGTATGAACATTTACTTTGAGGACCTTTTCGGATGAAACTACAAGTTTTGTCTCTCGCCTCATTCTATAAGGAATCAGACTTGGGTAGTCTTTGGTCAAAATCTCCTTTTTAAGGGATATGGGTGCTCCAATCCTTCCATTATTTCCATAGCGCTTGTTTTCCTTCTTCAGTGATCCCAACCTGTCAAAGACTGAGGTCCTTGGTTTCATAAGTCGGTCAAACACAAAAGGCTTGTTATTAAGCGTCGTAGACACTTCTTTATCAGTAATGTAGTTACAACTTGCCCTTTTAATGGAGATATGGATTGGCGGCGGTTGTTTGTAACCCGATCCTTCACGTGATTGCTTTAGTGGGTACCCTTTCTCCATCATCATCTTTTGAGTAGGGTTTGAAGCTTCAGGTGGGAGCTTTCCCAACTTGGATGGTTCGTTGGGATCATATCTAGCTTTTGCCAACAACTTGTAGGCATTTGGGTCAAAGCCCTCATTTGTGCGCTTTGTAGGAAGTGCTAGATTTGGAAGCGAATTGTGGCTTGATGATTTGACAAACCCTTTGATCAACTTTGTAGACGACTTTATTGCGTCAATTCACTTGATAGGAAGGGTCAAGTCTCCTAACACCTTACCTCGTAGTTCAGAAGATGGATCTTCAGTCTTTCTTGCCTTTGGGACATAGCGAAGAATATGAGTCACTTTCTTACTTGAAGATGCTTCATTCATCTTGTTCCTATCATGAAATACCCGATCTTCTTCAACTGTAATATTTTCCTTGCTAGTTGTTTCATCAACCTCCTTCGCAACACTTTTGGTCTATATCACATCATCAACCTTAAGCTCCTTTGAGACGTAATTCTTTAAGTAGAATTTTGCATCAGCAAAGTATGACCCCAAATGGAATGTACACCAAACTACCCATACTCACCGCCTTCCGGATTAAAGCATCGACCACTATATTGGCCTTCACCAGATGATACAGAATGGTAATATCATAGTCCTTGAGTAACTCAAGCCACCTCCGCTGTCTCAAATTAAGATCCTTCTACTTCACCAGATATTGAAGACCGCGGTGATCCGTGAATAACTCACAAGATACTCCATATAATTAGTGCCTTCAAATCTTCAAATCATGAACTATAGCAGCCAACTCCAAATCATGTACAGGGTAGTTCTTCTCATGGGGCTTCAACTGGCGAGAAGCATATGCAATAACTTACCCTCCTGCATCAACACACATCCGATCCCAACTCTCGAAGCATCACAATACACCGTGTAAAAACCTAAAGCTCATAGCAGAACCAACACTAGAGCTGTGGTTAAAGCTGTCCTGAGCTTCTGAAAGCTCTCCTCGCACTCATCTGACCATACAAATGGTGTACCCTTTTGCGTCAATTTAGTAAAGAGAGAAGCAATAGATGAAAAACCCTAGATGAACCGGTGATAATAACCCGCCAAACCGAGGGAACTTTGAATCTCTGTGGCTGAGGACGGTCTAGGCCAACTCTGCACCACCTCTATCTTCTTCGGATCAACTTGAATACCATCACTGGACACCACGGGCCCCAGGAAAGCCACAGAACCAAGCTAAAACTCACACTTGGAGAACATTGAATAAAGCTTATCCTCCCTCAATCTCTATAGTACCATTCTCAAATGTTGTGCGTGCTCCTCCTGGATACGCGAGTACACCAGGATGTCATCAATAAAAACAATCACAAATGAATCCAAATACGACCGAAATACACTGTTCATCAAGTGCATGAATGTTGTTGGGGCATTAGTCAACCCAAAGGGCATAACTAGAAAATCATAGTGCCCATACCTAGTCCTGAAAGCAGTCTTCATAATATCCGAATCCCTAATCTTCAGCTGGTGATAACCTGAAAGGAGATCAGTCTTAGAGAATACCTTTGCCCCCTGAAGCTGGTCAAACAAATCATCGATACGTGGTAGGGGATACTTGTTCTTCACTGTCACCTTGTTCAATTTCTTGTAGTCAATGCACATTCTAATTGTGTCATCCTTCTTCTTCACAAATAAGACTGGAGCACCCCACGGTGACACACTCGGATGAATGAAACCCTTATCTAGGAGTTCCTGCAGCCGATCCTTTAATTCCTTCAACTCTGCTGATGCCAATAGAAATGGGCTGAGTGCCCACCACCAGGTCAATACCAAAATCAATGTCCCTGTCCGGTGGCATGCCCGACAGGTCTGCTGGAAACACATCAGGGAAGTCCCTCAATACGGGAACAGAATCAAGACTAGGAGTCTCAGCTCCGACATCTCTCACGAAAGCCAAATACGATAGACAACCTTTCCCTACCATCCACTGGGCCTTTAGGAGAAAAATCACCCTGCTGGGAACATAGTCAGTCATACCACGCCACTCCATCCTAGAAACACCCGGTATGGCCAATGTGACTGTCTTAGCATGACAGTCTAGAATAGCATGGCATAGAGATAGCCAATCCATGCCTAGAATAACATCAAAATCTACCATGCTCAACAACAATAAGTCAGCTCGGGTCTCCAGATCCCAAATAGTCACTATAAAATACCGATACACATGGTCTACAACAATAGTATCACCCACCGGGGGTAGATACGTGCACAGGTAAAACAAGACACCCACGGGTCGTACCCAGGTGGTGAGCAAAATATGAGGACACATAGAAATAGGTAGAACCGGGATCATACAAGACAAAGGCATCCTTATAGCAGACTGAGATAATACTTGTGATAACAACATCTGATGAAATGACGTCCCTCTTGTCTGGGAGAGCATAGAATCGAGCCTAGCCACCGCCAAATCGGTCTCCACCCCTAGGGCGGCCCCTGGCTGCTTGGCCCCACCCCTACCCGACTGGAAGGGTGCTGAAGTAGATGGATTAGAAGACGAGGGCTGATCTCTCTGCTAAAATCGAACACCACGACGCCGAGGACACTCCCTCTTCATGTGGCCAAACTCACCGCACTCGTAGCAACTGCCTGGTGCTGGATAAGGATACTGAAGGGAACCCCTCGCTGCAGAAGAACCCTGGGCTGAAGAGGCATGAGAAGAGATCTGTGCGGGAAGGGCACTAAGTGAAGGCTAGCCCTGCTAGAATCCTTGATGGCCACGGCCTGAAGAAGCCCCACTATACTCTGGGTGAGATGACTGAGGAGGCCTAAAGGAATGACCTCAACCACGCTGGAACTGGCCCCTAGACGGAGCACCACTGAAACTGCCTGAATCTCGAGGCCTCTTGACCTCCCTCTCCTCACGCTCCCTACGGTGAACCGTCTCAATATCAACTACCTCCTCGAACGAGGCACCCAAAACCCTCTCTCTGGTCATCAAAATATGGAGTGAATAGTTGAGGCCATCCACGAACCTCCTAATCCTCTCCCGATATGTTGGGATCATCCAAGTAGCATGATGGGCTAGTTGTGAGAATCTTATCTCGTACTGGGTCACAGAAATGTCTCCCTGAGTCAACCACTCAAAATGATGACGCAACTCCTCCATGCGAGACTACGATACATACTTCTTCATAAAGAGAGTGGAGAACTGCTGCCATGTAAGGGGAGCTGCACCAATAGGCCTACGCCTCTCAAAATCCTTCTACCAAGTAAATGCAGGCCCTAAAAATTGGAAGGTAGTAAAAGCCACTCCACTCGACTCTAATAAAAAGGAACCACATAGTCTAGAGCTGGTGCAACTGGGGCAACTGGCTGAGCTGGGGCTGCTCCCGGTGTCTGCAATCCCTAAACAACCTGCTCGGGTGTGTGAGCGGCGGAGGTCTAATGACCTCCCCCGGTCTGTGAAGTAGATGTTGCAGTAGTGGATGATACTGCTTGAGCTAGGCCAGGGAAAACGGATAATATTTGAGCCAGGACCTCCTAGAGACCCGGAATCATAATAGGCATTGTCGGTGCCTAGACAGGTGCTTCTAGAGCATCTTCAGCTGGAGGCTGGTCCTGGACTGGGGCAGCTGGTGGATCAACAGGTGCTGCCCTCGCGGGTCTGCCTCGACGACGACCACGACCGCATCCTCGACCTCTAGTGGGTGGTACTGGTGGTCGTCTGTCACGTCCAGTAGTACGCGTTCTCTCCATCTGCGAGAGAATAAAATACAGAAGTTTAGTTCTAGGATCAACAAAGTCGCACGACAAGAATTTAAAGAATATGAATTTTTTTCTAAAGGTTCTGCAGCCTCTCGAGGATAAATACAGACGTCTTCGCACCGATCCGCGAGACTCTACTAAACCAGCTCATGATTCGTGAGACCAAGTAACCTAGGCTCTAATACCAACTTGTCACGACCTAACCCCCGGTCGTGATGGGGTCCAATACTCTGCTAGGCAAGCCCGACCATTCAACAACAATCCCAACTTATGATGATTCATAAACTCAAACATAGATATTAAATTATTAAGCCATTTTTATCAAAAGACTAGAAATACTGAGTAATATACGGAAGTCTAACAAACATACTAAAACATAAGCCCAAATAGGATCTGGTGTCATGACCAAGAGCCTCTAATATAGAGTGTCATCCTATAACAAGACTGTCTAAGAAAAGCATAATAATGAAATATAGGGATATGAGGGAAGGATCAAGGATGCGAACGCCATGCAGCTACCTCGATGCTCCCGAATGATGCTGCTCAGCTAAACAGGTCCTCCATCGACCTGTGATGCACCTAGATCTGCACACAAGGCCAGGGAATAAGTGAGTACTCCGATTGAGTGAGTAATAAATATAAATAATGGCTAAAGATAAGAAATCACTGAAAACACAAGGCAAACTATAACAGGTAGTACCAAAACTTTAACAGTGAAACCAACAAGACAATGAAATAATAGTACAGAAAGAACCATGACAGGTAATAGGTAAGTAATAATGCATGAATGCAATGCAATGCATATACCGGTACAATCAGGTACCCACTATGGCATTCAGTCCAAGCCAACCATATATTTAACGTCGACGACGCTCACTGGGGGTGTGTATAGACTCCATTGGGGCTCCTACAGTCCAAGCGCAATAATCAAGCCATCTTATGGCACTAACCATGCCTTTAGCCTCAATATCATGTAATACTGCTGCGGCGTGCAGCCCGAGCCATCCATTTATCTAGAAATCACTATAAGCCCCTCAGGCCCTTTCAAATCAGTAATTCACAGCCTAAAATATCATTTAAAATATCATTTGAGTTTTCAAATTTGGAAAAAGGGGCTGGGTTTGCAAATAGTACTTAAAACCTTGAAATGAGGTTAAACAATATTCAAAGTACGCAAAAATCGGTGATATCAATCCCTGAAGGATTCAAATAGCCGACACGAAGCCCAATTATAATAGTCAAATCCAAGTAACAATGATTTCCAACAAGTTCTAGTATAAATACATAGTAAAACATCACCGGGACGGACCAAGTCACAATGCCCAATAACAAACAACCCCAGACTCGTCGTAGAGCACGTGCCTCGCCTCAATATGGTGTTACGACCCGACCCGTCCTCTCATGTATCTCCGCCCCGTTTTCCCCATTTTATGCTTCTATATGTTTCATTATATGTGTTTGGTGAATTTGAAGTAATTCGGATAGAGTTTGGTTGGAAATGAGACAATTAGTCACTTTAAAAGAAAGTTAGTTCGAAAAAGTCAACCGGATATTGACATATGAGTTAGAGGGCTCAGAATGGATTTCTGATGATTTGACTAGTTTCGGGTGATGATTTGTGACTTAGGAGTGAAATCAGAATTGAATTTGGAGGTCCGGTGTAGAATTAGGCTTGAATTGGCGAAGTTTGAATTTTGGCGAATTCCGATTGATAGGCGAGATTTTGATCCGAGGGTCGGAATGGAATTTTGAGAGTTGAAGTAGCTTCTTCAGGTGATTTTCGATATGTCTGCAAATTTTCAGGTCATTCGGACGTCGTTTGGTCGGGGTTTTGATCGAATGTGAGATTCAGAAGTTTTAGTTAAACTTAGGCTTGAATCCGTCGTGATTTGCTGATTCTGTGTTAATGGACGTGATTTGATGATTGGAACAAGTTCGTATTATGTTTTGGAGTAGGTTGGTGTTTTTGGTTGGGGTCCCGGGGGCCTCGGGGTGATTTCGGGTGTTCAAACGGACCCTTTTTGGTTTGTGAAGAGATCAGATTTTCTGCTGTTAGTGTTGCAGGCCATTGTGGATCGCGTTCGCGTGATGAGGGATGAGAACGCGTACAGAATTTTGAGAAGGCCTGGAAATTAGCCTTCGCGTTCGCGAAGGAGAGGCTGCGTTCGCGTAGGACAGGGAAGTGGGCCATCGCATTCCCGATTAAGGTACCACGTTCGCGTAAGAGGGCTTGGGAGCCCAGACCAGGTAAAGCATCGCGTTCGCGATACTTGGGACACGTTCGCGTAGTGGAAGGACTATTGAGTAACGCGTTCGCATATATGGGGTCACATTCGCGTAAGGCATTTTTGAATTTTTAAAATATTGGTGTTCGCATTCGCGTGGCTATGGCCGCGAACGCGATAAAGGAATTTGCTGGGCGGACAGAAGGGTTTATAAACATTTCCTCCATGAGATAAAGTCATTTTTCACCATTGTTGAGCATAATTGGGAGCTTTTGATGAGGGATTAAGAGGGTTTTGACTAGGATTCGATTGGAGGTAAGTTTTATGAGTCAAATATGTGATTTTATTGAAGATATATCATTGAAATCTCTGAAAATTGGGTGAAAATTGAAGAAACTAGGGCTTGGTTTTTGGAATGTAAGAATTTGGAATTTGAAGGGGCATTTTAACTTCGATTTTGATAAATTTTATATGTACGGACTTGTGGCGAGACGAGGATTCCGGAAATATGAATTTTGTAATATTTCGAGAAGCGGGCTCGGGGCTCGGGGTTTGCTAGTTTCGAGGTTCTTGCTATAATTTGATTGTTTTCGATTGGGTATTGTCCCATTTGCCTATTGTGATGTATTCGCTCTATTTTTGGCTACATTCGACGTACATGGAGGCCTATTTGAGAGGCAAAGGCGTCGCGGGCTTGAGATTTCGCCCGTTTGAGGTGAGTAATACTTGTGAATGATATCCTGAGGGTTTGAGACCCGGATTTGCACATCATAGTGCTGTATTGTGGTGACTTGCACGCCATGTATGAGTGTGGGGTAGAGCACCATTGAGGATTGTGAATTGGTCCGTCCCAGTTGTTGATTTTACTACGTGATTGATTGAAAACTACGTGATGCTATCATGATTTGGGCTGATTGCCATGTTTGGGCTTCGTGCCAACTATGTAAATCCTTCGGGGATTGATATTACTATTTTAGCATATCTATCATATCATTTGGTTTCAGTCCAAGGTTTTAAATACTGTTTTGCAAACTCAGCCATGCTTTTAAGTTTTGAAAACTTAAATGACATTTTACATGTATTTCGGGCTGGAAACTTCTATTTTGTAAATGCCCAAGGGGCTTACTATATTATTTTCTGGACTGATTATAAATTGACTTGAAACAGTGGTAACAATGACACTGTATGTTATACTTGAAACAGTGGTAACAATGACACTGTATGTTATACTTGAAACAGTGGTAACAATGACACTGTATGTTATACTTGAAACAGTGGTAACAATGACACTGTATGTTATACTTGAAACAGTGGTAACAATGACACTGTATGTTATACTTGAAACAGTGGTAACAATGACACTGTATGTTATACTTGAAACAGTGGTAACAATGACACTGTATGTTATACTTGAAACAGTGGTAACAATGACACTGTATGTTATACTTGAAACAGTGGTAACAATGACACTGTATGTTATACTTGAAACAGTGGTAACAATGACACTGTATGTTATACTTGAAACAGTGGTAACAATGACACTGTATGTTATACTTGAAACAGTGGTAACAATGACACTGTATGTTATACTTGAAACAGTGGTAGCAATGACACTGTAATATATACTTGGAATAGTGGTAACAATGACATTGTGTAACATAAATTGGTCAGGTAACTATGGCTGACCGGTCAGGTAACAATGACTGACCAAGATATTGCGCTTGGGTTGTAGGAGCCCCTCCGGAGTCTGTACACACCCCCAGTGAGCGCAGGGTACCCAAATGGATCGGGCTGCGCGTCACAGAGGTCATGTGCATTGCATTGCATTCATGCATTCGTTCCTGTTTATACTACGTGGCATGACTTTTAGCACTCATATATCATTGACATACATGATATTACTTCCCTTGTTGACCAGATACCCTGGTGTTACATGTTAAGGAGTGCTGAGCCGGAGAGGCTAATGTTGTACTTTGTGAGTTGGGATTGAGCCCGCGGGGC
Organism: Nicotiana glauca; assembly: GCA_026770625.1. Classification (NCBI taxonomy): domain Eukaryota; kingdom Viridiplantae; phylum Streptophyta; class Magnoliopsida; order Solanales; family Solanaceae; genus Nicotiana; species Nicotiana glauca. Next base: position 261,441 of record MU784590.1, read on the forward strand.
TGATACTGTACTGAGAGGTTAATATTGCCCGAGGGGCAGATTTCTGATTATTCCCTACTTGTGGAAATTATTTTCGCAACTATTAAAAAGGCATATTTTCAAAAGAGATTTTTAACTGAGCTTGAGATCTTCTAAAGGATTTTTCACAGTGTTACGGTTTTGCTATTTTCTCAAAGGGTTGTACTCTCTATTATAGCATTTTGGAGTGCTCATACGTGTTTTCTTATCGTTCAGATATTATTCGCTCTTATTACCACTGAGTTGGAAGTACTCACTTTACTCCCTGCACCTCGTGTGAAGATGCATGTATTTGTTACCCGGTAGCGGGTTTGAGCTGATTGAAGATTTGCTACCATAGCTGAGCTAGGTGACCGCCAGCGTCCGCGGCACCAAATTTTCTACCCTTTTGACTTTTCAGTTCCATATTGTACACTACTGGTCTTGTAAACGTATTTAGACTCCTTTAGATGCTCATGACTTGTGATACCCCAGTCGGGTTGTATTGGATGAAATTAATAGTTTTAAATGCCAATAAGTTGTATTTTCTATTCATTTATGTTTAATAGCTGTTTAAAAGAGGATTTGGGGTTGTTGGCTGGCCTTGTCTTCACGAGAGGCGCCATCACGACTGGGTAAGGAATTTGGGTCGTGACAATCATTTACACCTATTACTCACCTCAAGCAGGCCAAAGTCTAGCTCGATATGCCTTTTCCTCTCGAATCGACCTCCTCGCACATCAAATCTGATAAAAACCACAAGGAATACATTACAATAGGCTAAGTGAATATAACCCAATCGAAAAGACTCAAAAAACATCGAAAATCACGAAGTTAGCAAAACCCGAGCCCCGGGCCCACTTCTCGAAAAATTATAAAATTTACTTCACCGGATTCCTCATATCGCCATGAGTCGATACATATCAAATTTACTAAAATCGGAGTCCATTTGGCCCCTTAAATCCCTATTTTAAACTCTCTAATGTTTAAGCCCTAAACCACCATTTTTCACTTTTGATTCCTTGATTAATCAGTATAAATCCATGTTTTTACACCATAAAATCGTATTCTAAGTCCAAGAATCCATACCTAATTAAAGCCCTCGAAACCCTCTTCAAAATCGCCTCAAAGTTCTCAAAGTTCAAAGTCCAAAATGTTGTTCTTTCAAAATTTCGCGAAGAATACTATTTCACTCAACTGCCAGGCATTCCGCTTCTACGACTTACGCATATGCGGTCCACGTCCGCTTTTGTGGACCATTCACTTAAGGGCCCCTACCGCTTCTACGGTCCCCATTTCTCTTCAGCGGGACCTTCTAGGCAGTCCAATCTTCCGATTCTACGGAGCCTGACTAGGACCCATATTTTTCGCTTCTACAAGACCGCACATGCGGTCCCATAGCCGTAGGTGAAAAATACCTGATACCAGCAATACCAACATGCAACACACTCCAAAATTCTCCGTTTAACCACCCGAACTCACCCCGAGGCCCCCGGGACCTCAAAAAAAGCAAAGACATGGTCCAATACCCTATTCAAACTTGTTCCAATCTTAAAAACACATCCGACAACACAAAAATCCTCATTTCTCATCAATTTCAAGCCTAAGTTCTTCAAATTCTTCCGAAACTCACAATCAATCAAAAACCCAACCAAATCACCTCTGAATCATCTAAAATATTTCTCACACCCCAAAATCACCTAACGAAGCTACTTCAACTCTCGAAATTCTATTCTGAGTCCCGGATCAAAATCTCACATACCAACCGGAATTCGCCAAAATACTAACTTCGCCAATTCAAGCCTAATTCTACATCGGACCTCCAAAATCAATTCCGATCGTACTCATAAGTCACAAATCATCCTCCGAAGCTAACTGGATCACCAGAAATTACATCCGAGCCCTCTAACTCAATAGTCAACATCTGGTTGACTTTTCCAAAATAAGCCTTCCTTAAAAGAGACTATGTGTCTCATTTTCTACCAAAACCAAACCAATTCAACTCCAACTCACCAAATTCCGATAAAGAAACATGAAGAAGAAATAAATGGGGAAAATGGGGTGGTAACACATGAGACGACGGGTCGGGTCGTCACAGATACCACTATTGAAACTTGAATACTTAAAATATCTCGAGCCATCCTTGAAAGAACCGGATAGTGTTTTTCTTTGGCCTTCCACCAATCCAAAACATCAAAGGAACTGTAGGGATTCTCTGGTTCAAGTCCCTACGACAAATAAATTTGAAGCTCATTTAGTTGTGAAGTATCACCAATATTATCACTTTGAGAACCCCTGAACTCCGTCCAAGAACTAAGTGCTCTTAGGCTCGCAGTTCTTTTAGATGATTACGAACTACACTAAGTAGGAGTTGTAACATTTGGTCTAGCATGATCTAAGGCTAGTTGATAAGTTTTATAAATTGTTTGAGCATTAATTTTAATTGAGGGTTTTGCATCTGCAAGTGTAGTAAATTCCTCATATGAAAGATCTAAAGCGTTATTTGTTTACCAAAAGTGAGGACCTCATAATTTCATGGTAGGATTTAACATAGCAGCAACACCATAAATAGGGGGTAGGGAAAAACTATTTTTTAAACTTATCTTTCATAGAGTTAATAGCAAGTTGATAAATTTCCCCACCCTCTGAAAATTCAGTAAACAAATTTGCAAATGCTGCAATATAAATTAAACAGTTAGAAATTGCAGGATGCCCGATAATTTATTTGTAGCTTCATGAAATTGTTGTAAAAAATCTACAAAATTTTTAACATTAGCCCAATATTTATTTGTAATGTGCTCATCATCATCATCATCACCACTAACACGAGCATTAAACGTTGCGTTTATTGAGTTTCTATATTCATATGCAACAACTGAACTATTGCACATGTAATTTCACCTAGTCGGACAAGCTTTAGGAACCTTTCTTTCTCTAAGGCCAATTCATCACATTTTTTAAAATATTCCCTAAGTCTAGTTCTACGGTTTGAATAAAAAAGCTAATTAAGAGTCATTTTAACCTTTTCAATTTCCACATTTAAAATTTTCATACCATCGCCAACGATTAAATGGTAAATATGACAAATGCATCTAACATGGAAACAATTACTAAATGCAGGATTTAAGGTAGTTATAAGCAAGCCTATAACATTAGTATTGCTAGAAGCATTATCCATTGAAACTGGCATTATTTTATCTCTAATGCAAAAATATCTACAAATATCTATAATTGTATTAGCAATAAACTTACCTGTGTGACGTGAATTAATTATTCTATAAGCAATAATGCGCTTTTGTATTTTTAGTTCCTCATCAATCTAATGAGTGGTAACAGTAAGATAATCGCAGTAATTACCACTCCTGCCAATATGAGTAGTAATAGCAATGCGACAATCTATATGAGTAAATAAATAGCGCAAATATTATTCATATTCATGTTTATATTTATAAATATCGCTCTTTACGTTTGCGCGAGGCCATCCTTTATAAGTAGGATTAAAAACTCTTCTAATATAGTGCACAAAGTGAGGGTTAGAAGGAAAACTATAGGGTAAGTACATAACAGTAACCATTTTTGCCAATTCTTCACGATCTTTATTTTGATCGTAATATAAAATACCACCGGTAATAGTGTTAATTCCCGGTTGAACTAGATTTGACCCGTTACTAGGGTTAACCTTAGTACCTATACTAGTCCCTCTTAATGCGCTTTCATTTCTAGCTTTATCTCTAGGGTGTATCTTTATGTGCCTAGTCAAACTACCCCTACCGCTATGGTCTCTAGTATATTTATGCGCCATCAAAGCCTCACAAGTTTTATGCTTAGCCTTATTTTGTTCTCTTAGTTGAGTAAGAAAATGCCAAACAAGAGATATTTCGGGTCGTCTAGAAGGATGTCTATTAAAAGTAGAGGTTACCACAGGAGGGTCAGGCAGGGAATTATTTGGATTATTATCAGTTAGGTTATACAATAGAACTAGTAGGTGTATCATCTAACTCCAGTTGCATTTAATCTAAATCATCATTTTCCTCATCAATTTCATCAATAGTTGCATTAGGATAAAGAGCATTCATATATTCATCATTTAATTATTGACCTGGTGCAACATCATGTACAAATTGACTATCGGTAAATTGAAAATATGAGTTATCACTATCAAGAATAACTGGTGAAGGAGGACAGGTAACAAGTTTGGGTCGGGGAGCCGGGGGAGGAGTAGTAGCTTGGCGCCAATTTTAGATTTTTCCTTACCACCGAATATTTTTTTCAAAGAAAATATCGTATTAATTATAATTATACAAACTAAAAGAAATAAAATTATAATATTAAAACTTAAGAGTTGGAATGAGTTTACCGAATTGACGAACAACTTCTTGAATATTGAATATCGTTGAAGACTTGAATACTTCAATTCACCAACTTCACAATTTTTCACAAAATTGCAATTATAGAAGAAAATTAGAGAGAGATTGAGAGAGTCTGAGAGAGATTGATAAATTTGTGAGTAAAAATAAAAGAATGAAGGGGTATTTATAGTTGATAATAGGAAAAAAGTATAATTATAAAAAGTTTGGGGTTAAAACAAAGTTTGAGAGCAAATGGATATTTTTTAAAAAGCCAAACTGCTGAAATTGCAGGCCACTGTCTACTTTTTAAATTTCTAACCATTGGCCTTTTTAATTTTTTTTTTGAAAAAAAGTCGTTGGGCTCGTTAGGCCTGGTTGAACTGGCCCAGGCCCGCCTGCCGGTCCCCGACTCGCGGTCTATTTGGGTGGACCGGCCCACATTCGGCCTTAAAGACCGTTTGAGACTGGCCCGTTTGAACCGAATCGTTAGGCCCGCAGTCTCGCGGGCTCGGGCGGTCCCGGGCTGGGCCTGGCCCACAATACAGTATGAATAGCCCTCCCACCCCTAATAATTAAAAAATTACATTTTAAACCTTTTAAAATCTATAAATAGACCCCCTTCTTCTTCATTTTTTCTCACAATTCACTCTCTTGCTACTCTAATTCTCTCTCAAATCTGAATTCTCAAATTCTCAATTATTTATTATTTCAAGTTTCATCAATTATTTAGTTTAGCAATTACAAATTATTATTATCAAATATCAAGTATTCAAATGAAGTGTGGTATCAAGTATCAACTATCAAATTTCGGTCTATCAATTGAAGTTTGAGTTTTGATATAAAAAAATCAAAATTAGTGCGTCATCCGGAATTTCGGTACACTCGTTCCATATCTTTCTCTTATTTGGTGTACACTTATTTTATTATTTAAAATTATTAATTTAATTTCTTACCTTAATTTTTTACTTTAATTTACATAATGGATTTACTTAGAGCGGCCAAAAAAGCGTGCACTAATTGAGGTGGTAGTAAGAAAACTTTCAAAAGATCAAGAGGCGGTGTTGGTTCTTTTAATAGCTTTACACATATTTCTGAAAGTTCGCCTGAAAATTTAAATGTAGATTATGAGCGGATGCAAGAAAAAATTGGTATAAATGATGATTTAGATGATATTCAATCACTCGATAATCTTGAAACACCACCACCAACACATGGTAATACTAGTCAAACTCAAAATGTTAGGGGTGGAACAAGTAGGCCTCCTCTCCCTATTAAGAAGAATCAACAATTAAGAAATGTTGGATGTTTTTTGAAAGACTAGAAGATCAAAAAAATTATGTAAAATATAAAATTTTTAGTGAACATTATAAACATGATCTCTATAAGGGAGGGGGAATGGGTCAACTTCGTAGGCATATAAAAGAGGAAAACCCTCTTGATTGGGGAGTAGATGAGTCATCTGGGCAACAAAAACTTAACCCGAGTACTGGGGGGTTATTTCGTAAATACGATATTAAGAAAGATTGGGACGAATTAGCTAAAATGATTGTTTTAGGTTGTTTAACTTTTAGTTTTTATTCTTCACCATATCTTGTTACTTATATTCAAAGAATTTAAAACCATATGTATAAAGGTATTCCTAGAAGTACTTTTATAGCCGATATCCTTAGGCCTTTTGGACAATATCAGACATATATACGTTATTTGTTCGCAAGTCTTCCTTGTAAAGTTTCTCTTACTTCTGATATAGGCCGTGTTGTAAATGGAAATGATTATTTGACTGTTACATGCCATTGGATAGATGATAATTTTTGTGTGCAAAAATGTATTATTGCTTTTAAATACGATGAAGATCAAAGTCATAGGTACATTTATAAGTAATACTATACATGAAGTTGTTATATTTTATAATTTTTCAGAAATTTTTTTTGTATGTTATTTGATAATGCTTCTAACAATAATGCTGCTATTATAATATTAAAATTACATCTACACCCACCACTTTCTGAAATATTTCATGCTAGATGTGCATGTCATATTTATAAATTGATTGTGAAGAGTGGCCTTGAATTATTTAGAGATGAAATTACTTTAGTTAGGAAAGTTATTGGTGTAATTAAAGGAAATAATAGAAGTGCTAGATTAAGTGCATTTAAGAAAAAATGTGTACACTATGGACTAAAATCAAGACTCATGCCTAAAAAAAATAGTTATTCGGTGGAATTATACTTATTTATTCTTAAGATATTATTATAAATATAGAATGTCTATAACTGAAGTTGTTAATTCTAACTGTACCGATCCTAGCCATTTGTTAACATCTAGAACTTGGGATGCCATTCATGAGGTTGTACAATTTTTTTAAAAAATTTATGCGGCTACACTTGAGTTTTCTGGAGCTTATTATCCTACTATTGCAAATGGTTTAGTTCACATTGCTGAAATTTCTCTTTCACTACATAAAGTAGAAAGAAGGATATGCTACTGTTGTTGAATCTATGCTAGATAAGTTTAAAAAATATTTCTACCCAATACCCTATATTTACCTAATTTGTGCTATTTTAAACCCTACTGTCAATGATAAAGTGTCGCCAATTAATTAGAACTTTGTATACTTATATGGATATTGGACCAACTGAAACTCCTGATATTGACACTTGTATTTTTGAGCTACACACACATTTACAAACTTTATATAATTATTATACTAACATTGTTGATGCTTCTTCAGTTGTAGATGTAAATATTCCTTCAACTAATACTTCAACATCTGGAACAACTATTGATGATGATGATTGTGTTCAAGATTATCTGATTTGGTCTACACTAAGAGAGCATCAACAAACCAGTAGCAGGAATATTGATGAACTATAATTCTACTTGCAAAAGTCACCAGAGCCCCTCACAAAGGATTTTATACCGTTGGCTTGGCGGAAGAACAAATCAAATCAATTTCCTACTCTTTCGGCCATGGCTCGAGATGTGCTAAATACGCCGATTTCAACAGTCGCATCAGAGAGCGTATTTAGACAAGCTACGCAGTAGCTAGGAGATACCCGTCATTTATTGGGCACCAATGCTTTAAAAATTCTAGTGTGATTCAGAGATTAGATAAGATCAGAACATCGAAATCAAAGGCATAGGTAGATGAAGAGGAGGACCAAGAAATCGGAGATATAATGATTTATGGTTCCGATTCAACCAATGTCGGAAACCTAGAACATCATGTTGACATGGAAGAACTTAGTAAAATGATGCAAAATATGTGATGTAATATTTCTTATTTTTATAGTTGTTGTATAATTTTAATTTTCAAGTTCAAAAATAAAAAAAAAATAAAAAAAGAACTTGCAAATTAATTTGAAATATGAAGAATATAAAATGAAAGCCTTCGAAGTTCATAGTTTGTTTCTTACATATTGCCTATTGTTCTTATTAGAGAATTATTTGTGGTCACTTACTTTCTAAATTCAAATTTGTAATTTTGTAATTTTAAAATACAAATTTCAATTTTAAAACTTTAAACTTTAAACTTCAAAGTTAAGTTCAAACCCTTGAATGTTTGCAAATACTTTACTATCAATAACATTGAATAAGAAAAATAAAATTTAATTAAAAAAAAACTGTAGCCCTGTTTGCCCGAACCCGTACAGGCCCTAAAAACTCGAAATTTCCCAATCCGTCAGCAGCCCGTTTTCCTAGCCCGCTAACCAGCCCGCCCGCTAACCGAACGGGCTGGGGTTTTTCCCGTTCAGCCTATCCCAACTCGCCCTAGATCGCCCGATAAATACCTATATGTTGGAGGATTGAGGAGTAAGAATTTCATACCAAACCCTATTTGTACACTACTATTTAACTTACTAGATGGGATAGGCACGCGCAAGCACGTGCCCAATATTTTGTATTATACTATATTTTATATATGAATGTTAAAATTCAAGCACAAGGTAAAATTATATATACTGAGACTGAAGTTACTAAACTGAGACTCAGAATGATAATAAATAGTATTCTATATTGGTATTGTTAAAGATTTGAACGTTGTTAGACAAGTGGTGCATGTAGGTGAAAAGTGTATCTAAGATGCAAGGCAATAACACTTAAATCTACATGTGCAATATTGGGGGATATGCTATTTCTCATGCTCAATTCTAAGTAAGGCTTCACAACACCTTGACCCTACGAAACATGATCCTTGCAGCCAGTTGGATTATGCCTTCAACATTGACTGCACCAAACCAAAATGAACCCAACTTATCCGATACTTGTAAGGATAAAGTCCAAACTGCCAGAAGTCATTGACTTGACTCTGAGCAACTTCGAAAGTGTTAAACTTTGCTGATGATCAAAGAAAACATAGTATAACTTGAAAGAAATTGTTACGAAGAAGCAAATGTCACTCCAGTATCAGTACTTTTGTGCAATATTAGCATTGCACTCTAAGAATAAACTTACTGAGAAGTAAATCCTCTAATATGAGGTAGCATATGCATCATACAAAGGCTATAGTAGTTAAAGACTTGAACTGCATTAGGAGATATGTTGCTACAGTTAGTTGATATATGAAAGAATAATGTTATAATCACGGAGCTTAGTTGTAATTCACTCGCTAATCCAAAGCTATTACTTCAGGATCCCCAGTAGCATCCTCTAGCCTACTCTTATATGATCATCAACTGCATTCCTGGTCTCTTCAACCAAATTCTTTTGTTGTTCCTCTATTGCGTTATTCCTGGAAATAGCCTCTCTTCCCCCGGGGTAGGGGTAAGGTCTGCGTACATATTACCCTCCCCAGACCCCACTTGTGGGATTATACTAGATTGTTGTTATTGTTGTTGTTTATTGTGTTATGCAACTCATCAACCCAAGGAAGAAGTTTTAACATCAGTAAAAGATATCCAATTATATCAATCTAAGTTTTCTCAAATACATATAATATATTAAGCACATAGACCAAAGTTTAACTACTTATCTATATACAAATATGTTAAACTTTCACATTCGAAAAATTTTAAGGTAGGATATATGTTTGAGAATAAATTTAGACTAAAATCCGTCTCCTATACATATGAAGAGATCAGATAGCTCATGAGTAATTAAACATTTTATCATAAATTACTGCATAAAGATAGGGAAAAGGCTAGAATTACCAAAAGGTTTATAGAGAAATAAGTCTTGAAAAAGGTATTCCAGGTGTGATAAAGTACGATTCATATTTTATATGTCAATGGACTTTATACATTTTATGTAGGGACATATTCAATTTTCATAATTGGAATCCAATTTTTCATCGTGGGACTCACATTCAATCAATTTTTCACGAGTTAAGACAATATTGGAATCCTTAATCTTTGACGACCTAGCTATTTTTTATTCATGTTTCAAGAAAAAGAAGAAAGATGCAAAAGGAAAAAAAAGCATGAAAATTGGAAAAAGGAAGGATGATTACATTGAAATTAAGAAATAACATTAAAATAAACAAAGAAAAGAATCATTGTGCCATTTCAAGTTTTCTAGCTAGAAGATAATATTGAAGATATCACAATTTTTTTTTGTGTGTATGCTTACAATCTATTTGTAGAAGTGATCAGTTTTTGCAATTAAATTTTTGATCAAACTGCACATATCAAAGAGAGGAGCAATCTGAGTGCAAAATCAAACATGAAATTCAATAATAATGTGCAAAGATTTGGTATAAACCTTTAAACATCGTTTCACAGTGACACAAATGATTGTAACTGCTGCATATCATTTCTGCCATTTTGGTGTAGCCTTATACTTGGTAATTCCTTGAGTAAAACAAGCAGATGGATTTGATCACCCCTTGACCCTTGCCATTGAAATCTTGTACATAAAAGTTACTCCAAGAAGATAATTCCGGGAAGTTTCCAAACATAAACCATTCACACAGTTTCCATCACCCATCATTCTCGTTACACCAAATCATCCAAACTAACTCAGAAAACAACATTCTTATTATCTGTTGTATCTTGAGAGTGACTGTTGCAAGTTTGAGACTACCAAGCACCATTTCTGTCTGTGCACCTTGAAGATATCCATCCTTCTTTAAAATATTTAGTAGATCATAATACTTATCCATCTCCTATTCAATCACATGAATAAAATTCTTCAATCAGTTTCATATCTAAAGTATGAACAAATTTAAACATACCAATAAGCAAGAGGCAATTGTAACTACTTATAGGCAAATTATATAAGGATTCAACCAGAGAAGTTCTTCACAAATAGCTTTTCAACGATGGTCAATGTCCCTTTTTTATTTTTGTGGTAAGTGCATCTAAATATCGTGCTTCCTATGCACGTCAATCCTTAGAAAATAATAGCAATGAGATTTCACGTGCCCATCCTCCTTTCTTTGATGTTACTGGAAATTACATATTTTGAAGAGTAGATTTCATTTAGCCACATATCAACATTGTTTTAAGCAAAAAGAATGTATATTCTTGAGCTCTCTTTTAAGTCTATTTTCCACCAACAATCAGCGCAAATCACTATGGTTTCATCATCGTGGAAGCTAACATTCTTTTCATCCCTTAATACCTTGATTCGCATCTCACCCTCTTTGTGTGAAAAACAAAAATTGTCAGAAGGCAATATCACAAACACGTAGCAGGCAAACTGAAAGCAAAGTTGCCTAAAGAAAAAACTGAAATCTAGCAAACAATTGGTGATTTCTTAGACTTATTAAACCCAAAATCAACACACGAAGAAGAAGAGAAGTAATTACCTCCAAACGCAGTGATTAAATCTTAGAAGTAGAGCAAACGAACAAATAAAGAGAGACCCAAATTGAGAAATAGAGGAAATTTTAAGAAAACACTTAACTATCAATAACATTGAATAAAAAAAATAAAATTTAATTTTAAAAAAAATGTAGTCCGGCCCGCCCGAACCCGTACGGACTCTAAAAAACCCGAAATTTTCCAACCCGCTAGTAGCCCGTTTTTCCAGCCCGCTAACCAGTCCGCCCGCTAACCGAACGAGCTAGGGTTTTTCCGGTTTAGCCCGTCCCGGCTCGCCCAATAAATACCTACATGTTAGAGGATCGAGGAGTAAGAATTTCATACAAACCCTATTTGTACACTATTATTTAACTTATATCCAATTTTAAAATTATTTAACATATTCCCAATTTTACTAAACTTCAGATAAAATACATTGCCTCCTCTTCAGCCTCTCCCTCTTCTTCGTTTTCTTCTTAATTATTTAAACTGTTGGAGAATAATTAACTGAAGAAAGCTTCTCTAACATGAAGGTTTGAATGGTGAGTGAAACTTATATAGATTTGTTGTTGTTTATATATATATATATATAATCATTTTTACACTATGAATATTATTATTTTTACAATATGAATTTGTTAGATTTGTTGTTGTTTTGATAAATTATTGATATTTAAAACTTATATATTAAATTTAATCTTATATGGAATAGATAATTTTGAAAACAAATTTCTATTTCTAGACAAAAAAAAATTCAATCGAACATCTTGTTTGGCTCAAAATTTAAAAAGTATACTTTGTAAGCTAGAAAACAATCAAATATATGGGAGGGTAAATCGTAATCAAATATAATAGGCCTAGAGATGTGAGAATGATAACTATGCTGTAGATCTAATAAAATGATATTCTGAACTCAAGAAAAGTTGTTCGTTAGAAGTAAGAGATAGAGAGAGAATAAGGGAGAATGAGAGAGTTGTATTATTCAATAATAATACCGATCGTTTTTACAATGGTAAGGTTCCCTTTATATAAGGAGGGGCCTTCCTTAAAATAATAATAAAAGTATCGAACGAGGTTGACGTCCCCCTAGCGAGGACGCCCAGTTCTAAGTAATGTCGCCTTCGCCCTAACATCTGAGCCGCACCCTTATTGTAGCTTATATATGCTTACTGGGCGTACCCTTTGGCGTAGAGGCGTATAGGGTCAAATTTGACCCCATATAGTTAGTCCCTCCGCTCGTTGGAGCCGTATTCCGTAGACATCTTCAATAGGCGGAAATGCCGACCTCGTCTTCGAAAAATTTGACCTTATTATGAGGGCGATGACATGAGTAGGGGAAATATATGGCGTCGTTGATCTGTTGACATGTGGTATCCTTTTTAAAATGACGTCACCACCGACATGCGTCATGATTATACTTGCTCTCAATGCGTTTCAGGAGATGATTTGACATTTTGGTTTCCCTCGCCCATTTTGAATCATGTCTCTTTGATTTCCGTGTATCTTAGCCCTATAAATAGGAGGCAGGTGAATGACCAACGGATAACCGTCTTGGCTTGAAATATTGAACTGGAGACTCTTCTCCAGTCAAAGGAGGATGAACTAGAGGTTGGTCGTGGTGTAGTGGCGGAGGCCGCTAATTTATGTGCCGAGGTCGATGCCTTAACCGCCGAGCTCAATGCCAAGGAAGCTGAAATTCAGGCACTTAAGCAGGCTGCTACGTCCAGGTCCGACAACGGTGTGTTTGGCGAGGCAAGGTACATGTGGGTGTACGCCGAAGCCAAGCTGGTCGTGTACGAGGAGTTGCTTGCTGCAGGCCGAGACACTGAGGCGGAGGTAGAGGACCAATGGCATTTAGCTCGGGTTACCCGAGAAGCCTATGGATATAGCTTCGATTCCCCAGACCGAGCGGGCTATAATTCCGAAGATGTTAACCGTCTGGCTTCCGGGTTTTGGATATCTGCAACTTATCAAGCTGAGGGCGGCATCGGAAAAGCTGATGGACCGGCAGGCGATTGCGAACTGGACAGCGGACCATGCTAGGACTTGTACTTATGTTGCTTTTGTTGTTTTGTGGAGATGTAAATAGATCCCGTTGTACATGTACATTTTTCTTGATGATAATAGAAGTTACTCTTTTGATGTTTCTTTTCGTACCTTTTATTTTTGGTATCTCGACTTCGCAAAGTGGATGATTGTTTGTTCGTTTGTAGAGTTTTTTTTAGTGTGCTTCTCGAATGTTGCCTTATTGTTGCTTACGTGCTTGCGCCGTAATTGGACAGAGTTGGCGACCGATAGTGACAGTTTCCTTAATCGTGATATTGTCGATGGTCCTGGCTATGTGTATCACTTCGACTATTGTCGAGTTATTTCGTTTGTCATAGTTGAGCTGGGTCGACTTATTGACAAGGGTGGCCTTAGCCGTTTACACGTTGGAGATGGCCGTAGCCATGTACGTGACTTTGACTGTCATCGATTTTGTTTGTCGTAGTCGAGCCGGTTCGACTTATTGACGATGGTGGCCTTAGCCGTTTACACGTTGGAGATGGCCGTAGCCATGCACGTGACTTCGACTGTCGTCGAGTTTGTTTATCGTAGTCGATTTGGGTCGACTTATTGACGATGGTGTCCTTTGACGTTTATACGTTGGATATGGACATAGCCATGTATGTGACTTCAATTGTCGTCGAGTTTGTTTGTCGTACTCAAGCTGGGTCGACTTATTGACGATGGTGGCCTTAGCCATTTACACGTTGGAGACAGTCGTAGCCATGTACGTGACTTCGACTATCGTCGAGTTTGTTTGTCGTAGTCGAGCTGGGTCGACTTATTGACGATGATGGCCTTAGCCATTTATACGTTAGAGATGGCCGTAGCCATGTACGTGACTTCGACTGTTGTCGAGTTTGTTTGTCGTAGTCGAGCTGGGTCGACTTATTGACGATGGTGTCCTTAGCCATATACACGTTGGAGATAGTCGTAGCCATGTACGTGACTTCGACTGTCGTTGAGATTTTTGTCGTAGTCGAGCTTGGTCGACTTATTGATGATGGTGGCCTTAGCCTTTTATACATTGGAGATGGCCGTAGCCTTTCATACATTGGCGATGGTCGTAGCCTTTCATACATTGGAGATGGTCGTAGCCTTTCATACATTGGAGATGGTCATAGCCTTTTCATACATTGGCGATGAACGTAGTCTTTCATACATTGGAGATGGCCGTAGCCTTTCATACATTGGCGATAGTCGTAGCCTTTCATATATTGGAGATGGCCGTAGCCTTTCATATATTGGAGCTTGTTGTAGCCTTTCGTACATTGGAGATCATGCTAGTCTAGTCTCTTTGTCATGCTAGTCGGGAGGGTGTATGGAGTGGCTGGTGTGATAAATTTGCCTCGTGAGTATCTCCAGGCATCCTCTCTGCCGCCTCGTTAAAAACCTCCCCGAGAAAACCCAATTGGGATAAAACTCGAGCAAGGGAAAAAGAGTACGACTCGGGAGGTGCCTTTCAGAAATTGAAATACTTGAGGTGGGCGACTTTCCAGTTGTTTTGGAGCATTTTTCCTTACATTGTCTCTAATTGGAAAGCCCCTTTATTCGCTGCTGCTGTGATTTTGTATGGTCCATCCCAGTTGGTGCCCAGTTTTCCTTCGTTTAAGTCTTTTGATGCCAACGTTTTGGCTTTGAGGACGTAGTCACCTTCTTTGAGTGGTCGTATTTTGGCCCTCTTGTTGTAGTACCTTTCGACTTGTTGTTTCTGGGCCACCATTCTTATGTGAGCCATTTCTCTTCTTTCCTCGGCCTCATCGAGGTCTTAAAGTCTGTTCGCGTCATTTTTTGCTTCACTTGTATGCGAATACCTAAGGTTTGGTTCGTCTACTTCGACCTCTATGTGTAATGACCCGACCCGTCATCTCATGAGTAACTACCCCGTTCTTCTCATTTTCTGCTCCCTTATTTTTCATTATCGGTATTGGGTGCGTTAGAATTTAATTGGAGTGATTTTATTAAGAAATGAGACACTTAGTCTCTTTTAAGAAGACTTAAGTTGGAAAAGTCAATCGGATGTTGATTTATGAGTTAGATGGCTCAGAATTGAATTCCGTTGATTTGGTTAGCTCCAACTGATTATTTAAGGCTTAGGAGCGCAATCAGAAGTAATTTTGGAGGTCCAGTGAAGAAGTTAGCCTATGGTAACGACCCGACCCATCGTCTTATGTATCTTCACCCCCGTTTTCCCCGTTTTATGCTTCTATATGTTTCATTATATATGTTTGGTGAATTTGAAGCAATTCGGATAGAGTTTGGTTGGAAATGAGACAATTAGTCTCCTTAAGCGAAGGTTAGTTTGGAAAAGTCAACCGGATGTTGACTTATGAGTTAGAGGGTTCGGAATGGATTTCTGACGATTCGACTAGTTTCGGGTGATGATTTGTGACTTAGGAGTGCGATCGGAATTGAATTTGGAGGTCCGGTGTACAATTAGGCTTGAATTGGCGAAGTTTGAATTTTGGCGAATTCCGGTTGATAGGTGAGATTTTGATCCGAGGGTCGGAATAGAATTTCGAGAGTTTATGTAGCTTCGTTAGGTGATTTTGGATATGTGTGCAAAATATCAGGTCAATCGGACATTGTTTGGTCGGGTTTTTGATCGAACGTGAGTTTCGAAAGTTTTAGTTAATCTTAGGCTTGAATCCAACGTGATTTGGTAATTTTGTGTTAACGATAGTATTTTGATGATTGGAACAAGTTTGAATAATATTATAAGATGTATTGGTATTTTTGGTTGAGGTCCCGGGGGCCTCGGGGTGAATTCGGGTGCGAAATGGTGAGAGTCCAGCAAGTTTCGCAGAAGCGGAATTTTATTTGCTTAAGCGAGTCCGCAGAAGCGGGTAAGCGGTCGCAGAAGCGAAAGGAGGACGGCTTGGGAGGTTCCACAGAAGCAGAACATTTTTCGCAAATGCGAGTCCGCAGAAGCGGACTATTAACCGCAGAAGCGGTCCTGGGCGAAATGAGGAAAACCACAGAAGCGGAAGAAAATCCGCAAAAGCAGAAATAGGCCTAGGTAGAAAGGTTTTAATGTGTCATTTTGTTCCGCGACTTGGGTTCATTATCCACCATTTTTAGCAAGCTTGGGAGCTTTTGACGAGGAATTAAGAGGGTTTCGTCTGGGTATCGTTTGGAGGTAAGTTTTATGAGTTAAATACATGATTTTATCGAAGATTCATCCATTAATTCTCTGAAATTGGGTACAAAAATTGAAGAAAATAGGGCTTGGTTTTTGCTATGAAAACATGGAATTTGATGGCCCGTTTGAACTCAGATTTTGATGAACTTTATATGTACGGACTCGTGGCGAGACGAGGATTCCGAAAATGTAAGTTTCGTATTTTTTTGAGAAGTGGGTCCGGGGCTCAGGTTTTGCTAGTTTCGAGGTTTTTGCTATAATTCGATTGTTTTCAATTGGGTATTGTCCCATTTGCATATTGTGATGTATTCGCTCTGTTGTTGGCTAGTTTCGACGTGCGTGAAGGCCAATTTGAGGGGAAAAGGCATCGCGGGCTTGAGATTTCGCCGGTTCGAGGTGAGTAATACTTGCGAATGATATCCTGAGGGTTTTAAACCCCGGATTTGCACATATTAGTGTTGTATTGTGGTGACTTGCACGCTGGACATGAGCGTGGGGTAGAGCACCGTTGGGGATTGTGACTTGGTCCGTCCCGGTTGTCGGTTTTTACCGTGTAATTTGTAAATGATTTGTTGTAATCATTATGACTTGGACTCCTTGCCATACTCGGGGCTTATTACCGATTATTTGAACTCTTTATGAACTACCATCACTGTTTTCCTCACTATATGAAATATTATTTGAACTCAGTCCATGTGATTTACTCTGTTTTCATGAACTAACCTATATTTTACTCAAACTTGGGGTTTTAACAGATATCTGAACTATTGTTTGAGCAGAGTATTATTGTTTTACTGATGCCCGAGGGGCTTTTGACTATTGTGGACTGATTGAGGCTGAGGGCCATATGTGTGGGCATGAGGAGTGATGTGAGGAGGCTTTCAGGCCTCGAGTGTTATGTGTGCATATGCATATACATGCATGGATCGGACTGCACACCGCAACATTTTTGCGCTTGGGCTATAGGAGCCCCTCCGGAGTCTGTACGTACCCCAGTGAGCACAGGGTACACATGGATCAGGCTACGCGCCGTAGCGGTCATATGCATTGCATTACATTCATGTATTTACTCCTGTTTGTACTACGTGGCATGACATTTAGCACTCATATATCATTGGCATACATGCTATTACTTGCCTTGTTGACCAGATACTCTGGTGTTACATGTTAAGGAGTGCTCAGCCCGAGAGGATGATATTGTGCTCGGTGAGTTGGGAGTGAGCCCGAGATGGCTGAGGTTGTACTTGGTGAGTTGGGAGTGAGCCCGCAGGGTTGATACTGCATTGACAGGTTGATACTGAGCCCGAGGGGCAGATTTCTGTCTATTTCCTACTTGTTGAAATTTATTTTTGCAACTGTTGAAAAGGCATACTTTCAAAAGAGATTTTTAAGTGAGCTTGAGATTTTCTAAAGGATTCTCTCGGTGTTACGGTTTTACTATTTTTCATAAAAAGGGTTGTACTGTCTGTTATAGCATTTTGGAGTGCTCATACGTGTTTTCTTATCACTTAGATATTATTCGCTCTGATACCAACTTGTCACGACCCAATTCCCAAACCCGGTCGTGATGGCGCCTCTCGTGAAGACAAGGCCAGCCAGACCATTTCAGAACACCACCTAAAGCAGTTAAGGCATACATAGTAATATATAGAAAACTATTCTCAGCATCACACTATTGCGGCAAGTAGCGCATCGGTTGTGTCCTTTCAGGATTAAAAAGTGTATATTACTTGTTTCACCGTGGGTGTAATGTATTGCTTGGTTTCAGACCCAATCTGTGTGTGGCTGTCTGTTCGGAGCATGGTGACTTGAGGTGCTTGATGGGTAATAGTGTTTGGATAGGATCGCGAGTTGTGGCAAGGCCACGTGAAGTTATAACCCTTCGAGGTGAATTCAGGCACTCTATTTCTATGATGTAGGACGGGGTCCCAGCCTTGTGTTGTGATGGTACCGAAGAGTTTGAGCTACATCTCTTTTGTTTAAGTCATTTGTCATGATTTGAGTATGTTCAGACCGCCCATCATTGGTGCGCGGATTATACAAGTTGTGGCTTAGGCATGTGATGATATGTCATATCACCATAGTGGTGTGTTGAATTCGAGGTGATCATTGGAGTCATTAATAAATACAAAACAGATGTGATTTCAGCTGGTTAGAGGATTTATATCGAGGTTTGGCTCGGGAATCTGTTGTGGTATTAGTCAACAAGGGAGTGGTTTCATGAATGGTTGACCTGAGGAATGGTTATGGTTTATTACGTGTTTTATTTATCGTTGGAAGTATATGAAGGTGATGGAATAAGACTTTAGCTAACAAGAGGTTCTAATTTTGAGCATGAATTCGGAAGTGCAATGTGGTTCTACAGTTATGATCTAGATGGACTGTGAAATTTCAGCTGTGTTGTATTACCGGTGCCTATGTGAGTTATGGTGACGTGGGATCACCCTGGGTACATGTTTGGTAAGGTCATTCAGATATTAGTTGGCTTCTAGTACGCCTCTTGTACGCTCGAGGACGAGCGTTTGTTTAAGTTGGTTAGGATGTAACGCCCGACCCGTTGTCTCATGTATCTCTTCCCCGTTTTCCCCATTTTATGCTTCTATATGTTTCATTATATGTGTTTGGTGAATTTGAAGTAATTCGGATAGAGTTTGGTTGGAAATGAGACAATTAGTCTCCTTAAGAGAAGGTTATTTTAGAAAAGTCAACCGGATGTTAACTTATAAGTTAGAGGGCTCGGAATGGATTTCCGATGATTCGACTAGTTTTGGGTGATGATTTGTGACTTAGGAGTGCGATCGGAATTGAATTTGGAGGTCCGGTGTACAATTAGGCTTGAATTGGCAAAGTTTGAATTTTGGCGAATTCCGGTTGATAGGTGAGATTTTGATTCGAGGGTCGGAATGGAATTCTGAGAGTTTATGTAGCTTCGTTAGGTGATTTTTCATATGTGTGCAAAATATCAGGTCAATCGGACATCGTTCGGTTGGGTTTTTGATCTAACGTGAGTTTCGGAAGTTTTAGTTAATCTTAGGCTTGAATCCAACGTGATTTGGTGATTTTTGGGTTAACGGTAGGGTTTTGATGATTGGAACAAGTTTGAATAACGTTATAAGATGTATTGGTATTTTTGGTTGAGGTCCCGGGGGCCTCAGGGTGAATTCGGGTGCGAAATGGTGAGAGTCCAGCAAGTTCCGTAGAAGCGGAATTTTATTCGCTTAAGCGAGTCCGCAAAAGCGGGTAATCGGTCGTAGAAGCGAAAGGAGGATGGCTTGGGAGGTTCCACAGAAGTGGAACATTTTTCACAAATGCGAGTCCGCAGAAGCGGACTATTAGCCGCAGAAGCGGTCCTGGGCGAAATGAGGAAAACCGCAGAAACGTTAGAAAATCCGCAAAAGCGGAAATAGGCCTGGGCAGAAAGGTTTTAAAGTGTCATTTTGTTCCGCGACTTGGGTTCATTATCCACCATTTTAAGCAAGCTTGGGAGCTTTTGACGAGGAATTAAGAGGGTTTCAACTGGGTATCGATTGGAGGTAAGTTTTATGAGTTAAATACATGATTTTATCGAAGATTCATCCATTAATTCTCTGAAATTGGGTACAAAAATTGAAGAAAATAGGGCTTGGTTTTGGCTATGAAAACTTGGAATTTGATGGGCCGATTGAACTCTGATTTTGATATACTTTATATGTACGGACTCGTGGAGAGACGAGGATTCCAAAAATGTAAGTTTCGTAATTTTTCAAGAAGTGGGCCCGGGGCTCGGGTTTTGTTAGTTTCGAGGTTTTTGCTATAATTCAATTATCTTCGATTGGGTATCGTCCCATTTGCATATTGCGATGTATTCATTTTGTTTTTGGCTAGTTTCGACGCGCGTGGTGGCCAATTTGAGGGGAAAAGGCGTCGCGGGCTTGAGATTTCGCCGGTTCGAGGTGAGTAATACTTGTGAATGATATCCTGAGGGTTTGAAATCCTGGATTTGCACATCTTAGTGTTGTATTGTGGTAACTTGCATGCTGGACCTGAGTGTGGGGTAGAGCACCGTTGGGGATCATGACTTGGTCCGTCCTGGTTGTCGGTTTTTACCGCATAATTTGTAAATGATTTGTTGTTATCATTATGACTTGGACTCCTTGCCATACTTGGGGCTTATTGCCGATTAATTGAACTCTTTATGAACTATCATCACTGTTTTCTTCACTATATGAAATATTATTTGAACTCAGTCCATGTGATTTACACTGTTTTCATGAGCTCAACTATATTTTACTCAAACTTAGGGTTTTAACAGATATCTGAACTATTGTTTGAGCTGAGTATTATTGTTTTACTGATGCTCGAGGGGCTTTTGACTATTCTGGACTGATTGAGGCTGAGGGCCATACGTGAGGGCATGAGGAGTGATGTGAGGAGGCTTTCAGGCCTCGTGTGTTATGTGTGCATATGCATATACATGCATGGATCGGACTACATGCCGCAGTAGTATATTATATGCATTTGACTGCACGCCGCAGTAGTATATTATATGGATCGGACTGCACGCCGTAGTAGTATATTATATGGATCGGACTGCACGCCGTAGTAGTATATTATATGGATCGGACTGCACGCCGCAGTAGTATATTATATGGACCGGACTGCACGCCGCAACATTTTTGCGCTTGGGCTGTAGGAGCCCCTCCGGAGTCTGTACGCACCCCCCAGTGAGCACAGGTTACCCATGGATCGGGCTAAGTGCCGTGGCGGTCATATGCATTGCATTGTATTCATGCATTAACTCCTGTTTGTACTACGTGGCATGACATTTAGCACTCATATATCATTGGCATACATGCTATTACTTGCCTCGTTGACCAGATACTCTAGTGTTACATGTTAAGGAGTGCTCAGCCCGAGCGGCTGATATTGTGCTCGGTGAGTTGGGAGTGAGCCCGAGATGGCTGAGGTTGTCCTTGGTGAGTTGGGGGTGAGCCCGTGGGGTTGATACTGCACTGAGAGGTTGATACTGAGCCTGAGGGGCAGATTTCTGACTATTTCCTACTTGTTGAAATTTATTTTTGCAACTGTTGAAAAGGCATACTTTCAAAAGAAATTTTTAACTGAGCTTGAGATTTTCTAAAGGATTCTCTCGGTGTTACGATTTTACTATTTTTCCTAAAAAGGGTTGTACTATCTGTTATAGCATTTTGGAGTGCTCATACGTGTTATCTTATCACTCGGATATTATTCGCTCTTATTACCACTGAGTTGGTAGTACTCACTTTACTCCCTACACCTCGCTTGCAGTTGCAGGTATTGTTCACCCGGTAGCGGGTTAGTAGCGGCTTAAAGGTATTGCTATCGTAGCTAAGCAAGGTGACCGCCGACATTTGCGGCACCGAGATTCTTCTTCTGCTTGTTTTCCAGATTTTAATCTATGTATTATAGACTTTAAAAATTGTAATAAAGACCCTCCTAGATGCTCGTGACTTGTGACACCCCGATCGGGTTGTATTGGGCTGTATTTATATTGATTAGTATCATTAATTCATATTCGAGTTGTTATGTAACTGATTAACTGCTTTAGGTGGTGTTCTGAAATGGTCTGGCTGGTCTTGTCTTCACGAGAGGCACCATCACGACCGGGTTTGGGAATTGGGTCATGACACCTATTTTGGTGAAATTAGTATTTTGGCGATTTCCGGTTGATAGGTGATATTTTGATTCGTGAGTCGGAATGGAATTCTGAGAATTGCAGTAGCTTCGTTAGATGATTTTGGATATGTCTGCGAATTTTCAGGTCATTCGGACGTCGTTTGGTTAGGTTTCAGATTGAATGTGAGTTTTGGAAGAATTTGATAAATTTAGGCTTGAATCCGATGTGTTTTAAAGGTTTAGCATTGTTTGACGTCTTTTGAGGATTGGAACAAGTTCGTATGATGTTTTGGAGTAGGTTGGTGTTTTTGGTTGAGGTCCAGGGGGCCTTGGGGTGATTTCGGATGATTAAACGGGAAGTTTGGACTTAGGATTTGCTGCATAAAATGCACAGCAGCAGCAGACCAAAATTGGTCATCACGTTCGCGAAGAAGGATCTGGGGAGGCAGGTGGATTACTCTACTCGTTCGCAAGGTATAGTTCCATGTTCGCGGAGGGATAGCTGGGTATGCATCGCGTTCGCGAGTGATGAAACGCGAACGCGTATAAGGAGTTGAGACTCAAGTGTTTTTGGCCTTCGCGTTCGCGAGGCACTAGCCGCGTTCGCATAGGTCTGAGGCCGTTGGTCTTCGCGTTCGCGTTTGGGGAACGTGTTCGTGTAGGGGAGACAACTGAAGCATCGCGTTCGCGGGACGGGCTCCACGTTTGCGAAGAGTAAAAGAGGGCCTAGGGAATTTTGGTCTTCGCGTTCGCGTGGGTGAGGTCGCGAACGCAATAAAGGATTTCCATGTGCTGGGCAGAAAGTTTATAAACATTTCATCCGCGGTCCAAACCCATTTTTCACCATTTTTTAGCAAGCTTTGGGAGCTTTTGGATGGGAATTGAAGGGGTTTCGACTGGAAATCATTGGAGGTAAGTTTTATGAGTTAAATACATGACTTTATTGAAGAATCATCCTTAAAATTCATGAAAACATAGCCAAATCATATGAAATTAGGGCTTGAAGTAAAAATTCAAAATTTGGGATTTGAGGGGACATTTGTGGTCCGATTTGGGTGTTCTTGGTACGTACGGACTCGTGGTAAGACGAGGATTCCGGAGACGTGAATTTTGAAATTTTTCGAGATGTGGGCCCGGGGCTCGAGTTTTGCTAGTTTCGAGATTTTGTTGCATTTTGATTGGGTGTTGTCCCATTAGCATATTGTGATATATTTGCCTTGATTTTGGTTAGATTGGACGCGCGTGGAGGCCAGTTTGAGGGTCAAAGGCATCGCGGGCTAGAGTTTTTGCCGGTTCGAGGTGCGTAATACTTGTAAATGATGTCCTGAGGGTTTGAAACCCTGGACTTGCACATCATAGTGTTGTATTGTGGTGACTTGCGCGCCAGGTATGAGCGTGGGGTTGAGCACCGTTGGGGATTGTGACTTGGTCCTTCCTGGTTGTTGAATTTACTGCATGATTAACTGAAACCTACTTGATTCTATTATGATTTGGGTTGATTGCCATATTTTGGGCTTCGTGCCAAATATTTGAATCCTTCGGGGATTAAAAATCACTATTTTTGTATTACTGTGCATATTTCTATCTCGATCTAAGGTTTAAAAATACTATTTTGCAAACTCAACCATCTTTCTAAGATTTGAAAACTTAAAGGATATTTTACTGATATTTTCAGCTGAGAACTGCTATGTTACTATTGCCCAATGGGCTTATGTGCATTCATGACTATGCATGGATTAGGTTGTATGCCACAGCGGTGTGATTATGATAACGATGATGATGTTGCGCTTGGGCTGTAGGAGCTCCTCCGGAGTCTGAACCCCCCACAGTGAGCGACGGCCGCCCAAAATGGATCGGAATGTACATCGCAGTGTTCATGTTCATTGCATTGCATTCATGCATTGGTTTGTGATTGTACTACGTGGCATGACATTTAGCACTCATATATTAATGGCATACATGTATTACGTGCCTTGTTGACCAGATACCCTGGTGTTATTTGTTAATAGAGTGATGTGCCCGAGTGGCTGATTTGTGTGCGGACTTGCACTACTTGATATCACATTCATATGCTTAACTGTTAATAAGGAAAGAAAGAGATGTTTTTAAAAGAGGTTTTATACTGAGTTAGATCCTTTATAAAGGATTTTCATGGAATTACTATTTCTAAAAAAAAGGTTGTACTGTCCTTTTATAGCATGATGGAGTGCTCTTACGTGATTTCTTGTCTCTCAGCATTATTTACTTTTATTACCGCTGAGTTGGAAGTACTCACTTTACTCCCTGCACCATGTGTGCGGATTCAGGTATTTTGGGAGCTTAGCTGAGCTAGTCGCTGCTTCAGATTTTATTTGGAGTTGTCGAGGTAGCTGCCTGACTTCCGCAGGACCCGACTCCTTCCCTATCTCTTTATTATTTTCTGTAGTTTTGATCATTTGTAGTATGGAGTTTTATTACTTTATATTATTAGAGGCTCTAGACTCATGACCCCCAGGTCTTTGGGAGATTATCCAGTTTGATTTCTATCTATCAGTTAAGATTTTAGCTTTATTGTCTATAATGGTATTCAATTAACTTATTTTGAGCTTCATGCTCGGGCTGAGAGTGTAAATGGTCTGGCTTGCCTAGCAGTTGTGTTGGGCGCCATCACGACCTGGATTTGGGGTCGTGACACTATGACAATGTTGATTCCGTAGACCAGTGAGTATGGTGTCTCTCCTGTGGAGGATTTGGGCGTGGTCTGGTGTGCCCATAGTACTTCCGGTAGTAGCTCAGGCCATAGCCCTTTGGCGTCTTCGAGCTTCTTCTTCAGTATGTTTAGTATCTTTTTGTTGGACAACTCTACTTGGCCGTTGGCGGAGGGGTGGTATGGCGTGGAGATTATTCGCTTAATATGCCATTTGTCGAAGAACTCAATTGTTTTCTAGCAGATGAAAAGTCGTCCGTTGTCGCAGGTGATTTCTTTAGGGATATCGAAGCGACAGATGATATTCTTCCATATGAAAGCGATGACTTGTTCGCGTATTTGGGCGTATGCACCTGCTTCTACCCATTTGGAAAAATAGTCAGTTAAAACCAATAAAAATCGTACCTTTCCTCGTCCTGCTGGTAGCGGGCCGACTATGTCCATTCCCCATTTGATAAAAGGCCATGGAGAAGTGACCGAGTGGAGAGGCTCCCCTGTTTGGTGTATCATGGAGGCGTACTTTTGGCATTGTTCGCATCGGCGGACATATTCTGCTGTGTCTTTCTTCATAATTGGCCAATATTAGCTATCCCGTATTAAGTAGCGTACGATGGCGCGGTTACCTGTATGGGCGCCGCAGTGGCCTTCGTGCACTTCTTCGAGTACTGGTGTCATTTGGTGAGGCCCTAGGCACTTGGATAAGGGTCCGCCAAAGGTTTTTTTGTAGAGATCGCGGTTTATCAGGCAATACCGGCAGCCTGTACGCGGAGCTTCTTGGCTTCTTTTTTGGTAGGTGGGAGTGTCCCCTCCTGCAAGTAGGACATAAACTGGTTACGCCAGTCCCAAGTCAAATTTAAGGAGAGTACCTCAGTATGATCAATGGCTGAATGAAGGAGGGTGACCACGCTTTCTTTGTCGAAGTTTTTAGTGGCTGCGGTCAGTTTTGCTAGGGCGTCTGCCTCGGCGATCTGCGCCCTAGGAACCTGCTCAAAGAGGCATTCGTCGAGCTCAGTCATTAATCTTTGGATTTCCGATTGGTACTTTTGCAATCTCTACTCCTTGATTTGGTAAGTCCTAGTGACTTTGTTCACCACGAGCTAGGAGTCACAATGGAGGACGAGTCGTCAAGCTCCGTACTTGATGACTAGTTTTATACCTGAGATAACAGCCTCGTATTCGGCCTCGTTGTTAGTCATCTCGGGGCATCGTATGGACTGGTGAATTATTTTGCCCATGTGGACCTTGAGAACGAGTCCCAGTCCTGATCCCGAGGTATTAGCGGCGCGGTCAGTGTAAAGAGCCCATAGGTCGGTGTTGGAGGGGGCACGAGGTGCCTCTTTTTCCGCCTCTAGCAATATATCTAAGCTGAAGTCGGCGAGTACTTGCGACTTGATAGCGGTTATCGGGAGATACGAGATATCATGATCGCTAAGCTCTATGGCCCACCTACCGAGCCTGCCTGATAACTTAGGATTATCTAGGATGCTTCTCAAGGGTAAGGTTGTTACTACTTTTATGGGGTGGCATTGAAAATAGGGTTTGAGCTTCCGTGAAGCTACGACCAGTGCCATGGCTAATTTTTCAAGGTGCGGATACCGTGTTTCGACATCCACTAAGGTCTTGCTAAAATAGTAAATAGGGGATTGCGTACCTTTAGTCTCACGAACCAATACTGCACTGACGGCGACCTTAAATACGGCCAAGTATACCAGTAGGGGCTTGCCCAGATTTGCTTTGGACAATAGTGGAGGCGAGGATAGGTACGCCTTCAGTTTTCTCTAGGCTTCGACACATTCTTCGTTCCATTGTAATCCATTGTCCTTTATCAGTACATTAAAAAAATTTTGGAACCTGTCGGAGGATCGGGAGATGAATCTAGATAGGGCGGCTATTCGCCCCGTCAGCTTCTGCAGCCATTTTTTATTTTTCAGCAGTTCATATATCGCGTCTATCTTCTTGATTTGGTCTGGGTTAAATTCAATACCTCGTTCCGACACGAGGAATCCTAAGAACTTCCCTGAGGCTACGCCAAAGGCATATTTCTCGGGGTTCAGCTTCATCCCGTGTCTTCTCAATATTCCGAAGGCTTCTTTCAGGTGGTCGATATGATCCTCTTTTCTCATCGACTTTACCAGCATATCGTCGATATAGAATTCCATGGTCTTACCAAGCTGCTATTTGAACATCTTGGTGACCAATCTCTAGTACGTAGCCCCCGCATTTTTTACCCCGAAGGGCATCACTTTGTAACATTAAGTCCCTTGATGGGTGATGAAAGTCGTCTTCTCCTAATCTTCCTCCACCATCATGAACTGATTGTAGCTGGAGTAAGCATCCAGGAAACTTAATAGTTCATGTTATGCAGTGGCATCGATCAATTGGTCGATATGAGGTAGTGGGAATGGATTTTTCGGGCATGCTTTGTTTAGATCGGTGAAATCTACACACATCCTCCACTTCCCGTTTTTTTTAACCATGACGATATTGGCGACCCGGTGGGGGTACTTTGATTCCCTGATGGAGCCATTGGCAAGTAGTTTGTCCACTTTCTCGCTGACCGCTTCATTGATTGTGGCATTAAATTTCCTTCTCATTTGCCGCACGGGCGGATGCAATGGATCGACGTTCCGCTTGTGGGTGGTGATATCTCGCAGAATCCCTGGCATATTTGAATGGGAGAAAGCAAATATATTTTGCATGGTTAGTTAGGAATTCATGATACTTACTTAGGTTGGCGAGGTTGTGGCCGATGTAGGCTTTCTTCGCTGAGTTGGTGTCATCTAATTGGACTGGGTCGAGGTCTTCGACAGTTGCTTTACATGCTTCCATGACGTCGGGATCTTTGATGGCGTCCGATGTCGGGTCGACTTTAGTCCCCGACACGGCTAATCGTTATGCCTCTGCACTTGCCCCTTTTAGTTGTTGGGTGTGGGCACAATCTTGAGTTATTTTGTAGCACTCCTGCGCAGTGCGTGGCTCTCCCCTAATGCTGAATATTCCCCATGGGGTAGGTAATTTGATCACCTGGTAAAGGCTTGAAGGAACCGCTCGCATGGCGTGTATCCACGGGCGTCCTATGATGACGTTGTACGTTGTTTCTTGGTTCATAACATGGAAAGTTGTTTCCAGCGTCACTCCTCCCGCTAAGACGGGCAGGGTAATTTCTCCGGATGTCCATTCCACTGCATTGTTAAAACCGGTTAGTGTTATGCAGCGCGGTATTACCGTATCTTCGAGTCCCATTTATGCAAGGACCCTTGGGTGGATAATACATGCGCCACTTCCATCATCTATCATGACTCTTTTGACATCTGTATCGGTGATAGATAAAGTAATAACTAAAGCATCATAGTGAGGGAAAGGCAAACCGTCGGCATCGGACTTGTCGAAGGCGATACTACCTTCAAAGTCGTCATACCATTCGTGGGAGATGGTCCGCTTCAGTCTGTGTGTATTGGCAAATTTAACGTGGTTGATTGTTGAGTCGTTGCTGCCATCGACAATCATGTTTATCGTTCGTGTTGGGGAAGGCGGCTTTGGCGGCCCACGGGGTTGTTCCCGTCCGTGCGCAAAGTTGATTTTCCCTTTGTCGCTGAGTAACTCCTTCAGGTATCCCTGGTTCAGCATCCTGACTACTTCTTACCGTAGGCCTATGCAATCTTCGGTTTTGTGTCCCCATTCCTAATGGAACTCACACATGATGTTTGTTTTCCTTGTGGCGGGGTCTGATTTCATCTTCTGCAGCCATTGCACACTATTTCTGAATGAGTCACACAAAAGTTATGTGTGGATAATAAGGGGGCGTACCTCTTTCGTTTCGAAGTGAGGCCACGTGTCGTTGTAACGCGTCTATATGTTTGGGCGGTGGATGGGAGGATCTGGTGTACGGCTGATGTCGGTCTCTGTTGAGGCGCGGGGGTTGTTCTCGATGTCCCTTATTGCGCCGACCTCTCCTTGTTTCTGAGTGTATTGCCGTTAGCCGTTGGGTCGGCCCATTGAGATCATCCCAGTTCGCTCGTACCTCAGCACAATAGGCATTGTGGATTTCCTCCCATGTGGTAGGGGGATATTTCATGAGGCGACTCAACAGCTTCTTGGTCTCCCTCGAGCCATCCCTGCTTAGACCGTTCTAGAAAGCGGCAATTGCCATACCTTCCAATACATTTGGTAGACTCATCCTCACCCTGTTAAACCTGGATAGGAAGTCTCTGAGCCCTTCTCCTATGGTTTGTCTGATGGAGAAGATGTCGTTGACCCTTGCTTCCGCTTTCTTCCCACCCGCATGGGCGGTGACGAACTTATCCGCCATTTCCTCGAATTTTGATATTGCCTTAGCTGGCAACTGAGAATACCATGTCAAGGCCCCTCCTGTCAACGTCTCTCCAAACTTCTTCAGCAGCACCGACGGTACATGTTCTTTCGATAGATCGTTGCCCTTCACAACAGTGACGTAGTGGATCAGATGATCCTCAGGATCCGTGGTTCCGTCGTATACCTTCAAGTAGGGAGGCATCTTGAAGACTTTTAGGATAGAGTAAGGGGCAGCTTCTTCAGTGTATGGTTGCTCTACGAACCTTCCCACGTCGCTTTTTGGTAGCAACTTGAGAGCTCCGGGGATGTTGTCGACCCTCTCCTGGTGATCCTTCATCTGGTCGCGGAGCGCTTTGTTTTCGTTTTCCATTTCTTCTATCTTCCTTAGGATGGCAGTTAGTGTACCGTCACCGGTATGTGCTTCGATGGGTTGGTTATTTACTCGTGTATCCTCATGTTCACCCATGGCAGCGGTGATGCTTATCGTTAGCACAGACTTGATGTTGCCTTGTGGTGATTTCTCGACCAAGCCACTTAGGGTGCTTGTCAGCCATTCTTCCAGTAGAGTTTTGACCACCGAGGGTGCTTCCTTAACAGCAGATGTGGAAGCTCCCTTTCCTTGCAAGATCGTTAGATCTTCGGATAGGGAAAATAAGATCTCTGCACCTGGTGCGCTGCAGGGGGTTGTGTCTTGACCCTAGTTCACCAATTGTGAACACGTCATGACGGCACCTAGTCTTCACGACCAGGTAAGCCTAACACATTGCATAAGTAATAATAATTGCGGAAGTTATAATCAAAACTAAATAACATGAGTAATGTATACAGTTGCCACCTAGCACATACACTTTAATACCAAATACTGAAGTAACCTCCAAGACCCGGAAACCCACGGGCAACATAGGCTATAAGAAATCTTACACTGCTCTAGTCACCAGAATAGTCTAATACAAAGAGGGATCGAAATAACATCTAATAACTATGGATAAAATGAGAAGGAGACTTTGCGGATCTGCGGACGTAACATATGTATACCTCAAGTCCCCAATATGCTCCCTGACAGCTACTGGCAGTACGCTTGCTCAGAAGCACCTGGATCTGCACATGAAAAAAACATGCGCAGAAGAGGCGTGAGTTCACCACAGCGGTACTCAGTAAGTGCCAAGCCTAACCTCGGTTGGGTAGTGATGAGGAAAAGGTCAGGGCCCTACTGAGACAGAAATAATAAAATAGCAAGATATTAACAGTATTGAAGCCCGATGAGAACTAATGAACACAACGATGTGATAAAACAGATCAATGAAATATAGTACTGGAAGACAAAACAGAAGCACAGAGTAAATACAACAAAATTATAAGAATACCGACGAGGGTCTCCCAGGATACCGTCCTGTAGCCCTTTTTCTCAACTGTCCAATGGAACTTCCGGGATACCATCCCGTAGTCCATATCTCATATCAATATCAAAATACCTCTCGGGATACCATCCCATAATCCAATGATCAGTGTGCAGGGGGATCTCCCGGGATACTGTCCCGTTGTCCCAAAATAAAAGTGCAGGGTAATCTCCCTGGATACCGTCGCGTAGTTCCAAAATAAAAGTGCAGGGGAATCTCCCAGGATACCGTCCCGTAATCCCAAAATAAAATGCAGGGGGATCTCGCGGGAATCAAACCCGTAGTCCCAAAGTAAACAAATAAGGGGGAACTCCCGGAATCCGCATCCGTAGTCCTAATGTAAATGCGCAAACAACATCAATGAATTATTCAGAAATTTAAGTACAACAATACAAGGCACCAAATAATACTGGCCTAACATGCTCCACGAAATCACTGTTAATACAATTTAACAAATAGGCAGCTTGGATCAATTAAACATGCTCTCCTACGCTGGCACAGGCTATAAAAGCAAGTAAAGTAAGGCAAATATGAAAGAGAATCCAAATCAAGTATTTAAGTGAAAATCCGGGTTTCAACAATTTGCTCAAGTACGCACTCGTTGCCTCACGTACAAGACATTCAATTACCAATTATCACATCCTAAGCAAAGTCCCCTACACATGGTTAGGCAAGCCACTTACCTCGAACCGGTGCGAAATCAACTAGGGAATGATACCCTTGCCACGAGTATCCGACTCCAAATGGGACAAATCTATTCAATTCAATCACACATCGTAAATAATATTGCAAACAACTTATTCCACTATTAAAATTAAAACTAGGGCACAAAAATAGGTAAAATGACCAAAAGTCCCCTCGGGCCAACGTCTCTGAACCAAATAATTTTCACATTTTCAGAAACCTCGTACTCTCACGAGTCTAACAATATAAAAATCTTAGAAATCGGAGGTCGAATGCCCCCTCAAAACTCAATAGTTTAATCAATGAACTTTCACCCAAATTCTTCCAATTTTGATCCTTAATTCGAATTTAGAAGGTGGATTTTAACTACTAATTGATGGAATATAATTAGAAAGGATCATAGAAATGTTACCCAATAATATCCTCTCCAAAATCCTCTCAGAATCGCCCTTGCCCGAGCTCAAAATTGATTTTTCGAACTTATGAAATTAAACCCTCGAAATTTCCTATTTCT